>JANHFL010001474.1:437429-448030 GCA_032468155.1 Oxyrhabdium leporinum
GATCAGGGTTTTTTTTTACATTCTAATGTATTTTCTAATAACAGTGTTATCTTTTTTTGTGATTAAAAAAGAAACATTCATAGATTGACTGCATAACAGTAACCACTTGCAAGATACTGAGCCACAACTGGCTAACTACATTTTAAGTGAGCATGTTATGTAAAGCCAAGCTGATTGGTTAGTTTTTGGTTTAGTATGTCATCTCAAACCAGAGAATTAAGGAGACCAGGGTTCACTTGATCATGGGCGAGGGTTGTATGAACACGATCCATGCACGTTTATGTATTTCGGGGGTACAGGGAAGGCATTTCCATTCAGCAGTTTGATGCACTTTCCAGGGATTACAGAAAGATATCAAATGATTGTGTCGACTAGAACATCCTTAATATTATCCACAGCTCATTCAAAACCATGCCAAATATTAGAGATTATTTCTTTATTAATGAAGGACAATATTTCTTACCTAGTTTACATTAAGGGTCCATTTAAACAAATCCTTGGAATGCCTGTGTAGCACTCAGAATAGTGTCTTTTTATTTAACATTTGTCTTTCTAAGCCACACTTTTTCTCCAGAAATGATTTTCTTTCTACCATATGCAGCCTGGGGAAATAAACATTTCTAAATGATTTGCTCACCAAACAGTGGTGCACCTTCCCTTCTTTCTTGATTATGAGGAGATTCTGTGCCTGAATACTTTTTTGTTTTCCTGAAGAAGCCAATAGGGGAAACTTTCTGAACATTAGATGTTGATCTCCTTTTTCTCCTTTTTTTTGCTCATGACTCATCTGCTGTGTATGCCAGCACATAGCCAAGACCCATTTAAGCCACTTCAGAGAACAGTATGTTGGCCAAGAGAGAAGCGACTTTGATAGTGGGCGTATCTTTAGAAAGCTTAGCTCGCAGTTCTAAATTAATCAATAGTTGTCTCTAGATAGCATAATGATAAAATACAATTGTCCCATGTCTACTCTTTTGAACTTCTTGACTGAAGAAAGGTATAAGATAAACATCCAGAGCAGAATTCTGAAAATTAATTACTTGTCACAATGCATTTCTGGCCCTTACCTGAATGTCTATTATCCATGTCCTATGAGAGGATAGAGAGTTCTTCACATAGAGCAGCAAAGAGGCAGAACTGCACATTGATCTACTGAGAGTGTCTTTAGACTATCAAAAGTCCTGTGCACCTAGCCAGTTGGTTATTTTAAGACCCTGATGCTACCTCAATATTGAAGACCTTTTTTAAAGAGCTGAACTGATCTCTTTCCAACTGCTTGACTGGAGGGTGAATTCAATAATATACCATATAATGGATGTGCGCTTGCCCCTGTGGATCAGAAACAGTCAATACCTTTGGACATATCCTTTGATATTGCTCCTCTTTTATGGATCTTTGTATGGAACACATTTCACCTCTACCACTATGCCATCTTTGGTACTCAGAAACAAATTACTCTCTTTTAAGCAGACAAGCATTCTAGTACCACCTACAGAGTAGCTAAGTGTTTAGACTTGAAGAATCTGTTGGGATCGTCTAAAGTAGGGGTGTCAAACTCGTGGCCCGCGGGCCGGATGTGTCACATGCTGGCCACACCCACCCCTGGTTTAGTGAAGGGGGAAAAGTCACAGTACATCAGGTGACGACAACGTGATGAACGCGAGTTTGACACCCCTGTTCTAAAGCAAAATATGTCTGTTTCATCTGGGTACATTCAGCTGCATTTTCAGTCTCTCCAAAATGGCATGAAAAAATTGTACTATACCTTGGACTGTAGAAAACAGTTATTCTTTTTCTGGAGGGGGGTACTTTATAAATCCTTAGAAAGACCACACCTGGAATACTGAATCAAGTTTTGGTCACACTACAAAAATGATGTTGAGACTTTGGAAAAAGTGCAGAGAAGAGCAACTAAGATGATTAAAGGATTGGAGACTAAAACAGATGAAGATCGGTTGCAGGATTTGGGATCGGTTAGTCTAGAGAAAAGAAGGACTAGGGGTGACATGTTAGCAGTATTCCAGTATTTGAGGGGCTGCCACAAAAAAGAGAGGTTCAACCTATTTTCCAAAGCACCAGAAGGCAAGACAAAAAACAATGGTTGGAAACTAATCAAGGAGAGAAGCAACCTGGAATTAAGGAGAAACTTCCTAACGGTGAGAACAATTAACCAGTGGAGCAGGTTGCCTTCAGAAATTGTGGTTGCTTCATCACTGGAAGTTTTTAAGAACAGACTGGACATCCAGCTGTCTGAAATGGTGAAGGGTCTCCTCCTTGAGTAGGGGGCTGGACTAGAAGATCTCCAAGTTTCCTTCCAGATCTATCCTATCCTATCCTATCCTATCCTATCCTATCCTATCCTATCCTATCCTATTCTATTCTATTCATCTAACTTTAGTTTTGGATCTCACATGCATAAATCAACTGAATGGAAACTTTTCCTACCATGGAGGATTGTAGTGATAATGCTGTTTTCTACATCTCATCAATACAATGGCAGCCCTGCAGTGAAACTGAGTATTTAAATGGGTAATGAGATTTTTGGACACAAATGGGAACTAACCTTCTAGAAAATGTTGGATTAAACCTCCCATAAACTTTAACAATTGCCACTTTTACAGATGATGCAAGTCTACTAAGATGTAAAGGGCCACACATTTTCCCTACCACCATCTGCAATGAGAAAGAATTGAACGGTCACCTGGACTAGGTCAAAATGTGCTACTATGCCAGCTCAAATCAAAGTACCTGCTTCCCTGCCTCACAGATAATACAAAGAACATTCTGGCAGGAAGTTTCCATTTTCTAATTTGCCACTGCTTGAAAACATTCCCTGATCAGAAATGGGCCCAGCCTTTCTGGGGGAATATATGCCAAAGAATCAAGAGAAATAGAACATAAGAGTTTATATAATTCCACTAGCTGATGTCATAAGCTGCTTTGTGGGAGGAGGTGGAAGGGGAGGAGAGAGAGAGAGAACAAATCAAGTGCTAATTAGTATATATAATATTGAAAGGAAATTAAATATTCAGATAGTTTCAAGATTACTGAAGTGGAGCAAGAGAAAGAGAGCATGCTTAAAAAAAAAAGACAACTAAGCAAAATCTTAGCTCTCAAAACCTTTGAAGTCTATTTGAACACCTATGTAATAGCCTGGGGGATTTGGCAGCGCTATGGAGAAGGGAGGTAGTGAAGCAGAGAGATTATTGTGGACCTTCATTGCTTTGAAACATGAATGACATAAATGCCAATCCATCTCGCCTCTTCTAGGCAAACCAATTAAAAAAAAAAGATGTGCTATGGGATAACCAATTTTGAGGTGTTGGAAGGCAGTAAATTCCGTAACTTCTTACTGTGCACAGATTCTTCACTTTTTGCTTCTCTCTTGCTCCTCTGATTCCTGCAGGCAGCCTTTGAATGACAGGTTTGGCACCTGATGTGGACTAAAATGTCCTCCTTTCTGCTTCCCATCTTTCCATGGCCAGCTCACACCCATGGTAAGTGTTCAGAAGTTTAGAATGCTACTTGGCTGAATCAGCGATATAATTATTTACGGTTGTATCCGGAGACATTTGTGATCTGCTTTATTATTTTTCAAGAAATGCTCTCAAAAGCTTCCAGCAGCCTTCCCTTCCCCAGCAGCAAAGATGAATTCTAGATTCCAAAAAGCTAGTTTATGAAGCAACCAACAAATACATACTAAGAAAAAGAAAAAAAAGATATTTTTTTAAAAAAACCCAAGTACAGAGAAAGATTCTGCTCTGATTCAAGAACCCAGGAGCCCAAGTACAAGGTCACTTTAATGCCTTTCTACACCATGAATCAAACAGAGGATTTGCCATCAGACTGAACTTTTGCTCATGACTCTCCTTGCCCTTATCCTCAACCTACAGAACATAACTTTAGTTTAAGCTGAAGAGGGGGTCAATTTATTTTCCAAAGAACCACAAGGCAAGACAAGAAACAATGGATGGAAACTAATCAAGGAGAGAAGCAACCTGGAGGTTTTTAAGAAGTGACTGGACAGCCGCTTGTCTGGAATGGTATAGGGTCTCCTGCTTGAGCAGAGGGCTGGACTAGAAGACCTCCAGGGTCCCTTCTAGCTCTATTCTGATTCATTCATACAGTCTTCTCAAACTCTGGTCTTTGTGAATTGTAACACTTTCAATTCCCACTTCATCCAATCATTTTTATGAAATAATTGGAGTTGTACACCAACAGAGGCTTTGATTGTGAATTGCTTGTGATTGATCTATGCTATCATTATGCTGAAACATTGTTTTGTTAACATATGGAGGACTGGGAATAAATATTTACATCTAATGAATAGTGTACTTTGTGTCCTACTAGCAAACATTATCTCAGATTCAAGGACAAAGATAATAGTGAGAAGAATGGAGGACAGTCACCTCATTCATATATTTCAGATCATACAGTATTGTCCTCATAGTTATGCTTGTGTGCAACTGCTACCCCCCCAAAAAAAAATATTTACAGTGCTGTGCAAGTAACAGTCTTAGGCCACCTTTAGATTTGTTCTTGTAGCAATGGTATGATGACCATATATAATTATGTCTCTGTCTCCTTATTAGAGTACAACCAGAAAATGCAGGAAATTTGTATGCAGAATCCAAAACAGAAAAAAAGCAGAAAAAAGTGTCCATAGGCGAAAGTGACAAGTATGTTGTGTGACCTCCCTTTACATCTGAGCAACAGCAGACACCTGGCCCTCATAAACCTAAATGGAATGGAACCCAAAGTGCTGCCGTTGCTAATAGGTGTCCAACTATGCCATGCCAAAACGACTGCTGTGCAAAAAAGGTCTATTGCATCAGGTTTGTGCAAGATATGGTTGAGGACTACATAGAGCACCTACACTAGTTGTATGAGTGTAATATATTGGAAGCTTGCTAATAAGGCCAACTTTCTGTCACATCATTCCAGTCAAAATGCCAAGGATCACAGAATTTGACAGACATAAAATCATACTTTTGCATCAGCTCTCAAAGGCAAGCCCACAAGCAAGCTGGATATTCAAGATGTGGTATTCAAGACCAAATAGTCATAAAACAGATGGTGACCAAGACAGTACAGTACTGCATATGCCAAATATATAGGTAGCTCAAAGAGATAATACATACTATTATTTTCTGCTTTTATTTGTCTAATTTCACTATACTGAATGCTTTTTTTCTAAACAATTCCTGAGAATTCTGGGGCAACCTACTTTCTCCAAAAGGCATCCAGTTTAGACAAATGTGCCCAACTTCCACATTCCATCTAGAACCAAACTGATAAAGACATGGTTTTAAGAGCAGCCATTTTTCCTCTTCTTTTGGTTTTGCTTATCTTCTTCCGATTGAAGGATTTAGCTTTTCTCACCTAGAATGCTTGCATACAAATTGTACAAGGTTTTTTTTCCTTATGGCTAATGGGCTACTATTGGTTTTATTGCTTTAATTCCATTTCTGTACTGCAGAAATGTACTGTAATGATTCAGAAACTGTGGGAGACAATAGATGGAGGGATGTTGGAAGAATGCCCTCAGAGAGACTCCCCACCCCCCAAGCAAGTTTACCAGTTTAATGCAAAAATATGTTGAATGCAGTGCAACAGAAGTGTTCCAGAGCCCTAGATGAAGCCTGAATGGTTTTCTTTTTTAAAACACATTTGTATTTGTCAATTTGGTGCGGTGGTTAAGGCATCAGGCTAGAAACCGGAACAGCTTGACTTCTAATTCCACTTTAGGTAGAAAGCCATCCCGGTGACTTTGGGCCACACACTATCTTTTAGCCCTAGGCAGGAGCTAATGGCAAACTACTTCTGGGGGCGGGAGAAATCTTGCCAAGAAAACTGCAGACAATCTGATTTAGGGCAAGGAAATGACCTGTTCTCCCTCCAACCCTTCAGGATTTATGCAAAATTTAGCAAGCTCTCGTTTTCTATTAGAAATATGATTAATTTATTTTGAGGGGGAGGTTTTCCCAATATAATGGATTTATTCTTTTTTCAACTATATAAGGTGGTGGTGTTACATCTGTATGTGCATGTGTACAAGCGTAATTATTAAAAGTAAGTGGCATATTTATTTCTTGCCCAAATCTAACCCCAGCGAACTGTAAATTTTCACACATCCCAATAATATTTTTAAGGAGTCATGGTATTGCATCCCTGCTTTAACAGCTTTGACATATTAATTGCAGGGCTTTTTAAACATAAACGTTTAAAAGAAACAGGCTCCAAATCCTGTCCTTGAATTCTCTGATGATTTTATTACATCAACCACCATCCTTTGCAGCCCCTTGGCAGATGGAAAAATTAGGAGAATAGAAGCCCACCCTTCCACCAAAAGCTGCCAGCCTGCTTCAGAAGCTCATGCTATTATTTTTGTTTTAAAAAGGCAATCGTTCCTTTCAACAACAAAATTATATTTATGCTTAGTAATATATATGGCTTTCTAAAGGCCACAGGAGTGGAAAGGCATAAATCCATGAAGTCCGGGGGTTTAAAATTCCTTATCCTTAGCAGGTTACGTGCAAACTATTTCTAAAGATCATGGGGTTCTGTTAAGCAACCCTGGGCTTTGATGAGCACAGTTAGGTCATAAGTGATGTGTGACTAAACGTGTCTGAGTCATTTCTGAGGAAGAATGAATGTAGGATCAGCCAGATGAATTTAACCAGATGATCAGATTATAGTGTTTTCTGTTTGTTTAGATATATTCTAAGGCTCTCTTTTGACTGGAAAACCATGCAATATGTCACATCTTGGGGGTGAAGTGCTGAGTGAATTGTGTGCAATCTGAAATCTGCATTAGTGACATTTTTCGTTCCGGGATCATGGCATGATTTTGCTTTGAACTCTTCCCTCTCCATATCTGCAAACAAACAGAGTTCAAGGAGAAACAGGTTCTGAATTCTCCTCTGGCCTTTGACCTGGGCAAAGTAACATTATTGGGCTTTAAAAGTCCCTGCTTTCTGCCATCTCCTGCTTAATTACACAGCCAGCAGGCAAGGCAAGAAAAGGGAGATGAGGTTGCTACTGAACTTGAAAGCTTGTCAAATTAAGGTGCTGCCACCTGATTCTATTATGGGAAGGCAAGGAATGGGTCTCAGATCTGCTTTATTAAAGCAGCAAGCAGAGACCCTCCCTGGGGAAGAACAAGCATGGTAGTGCTCAGGAATAATTATGTTGCAAAATAAGTCTCTCTATTGCTGGGGCTCTTTTAAGCATTTTCTAGTGTGGAAATGAAAAACTGACGCATCAGTGAAAGTGCTGGTTACAGCAATATCGCATTCAACGGAGAGGTTAGCAACGGAGCAGGAGCAGGGTTGGAAAAAGCTTCCCAACTGTCATTGCCTCAGCAGAAATTTGGAGAGAAATCCAAGTGATTTTCTTTTTAAGCAATTGTTTCTCATTCTTCTCCCAGCTCCCAGGCTATTGCCAGAGCATTCTTCCAGCTGGAGAAGCTTTTTGCTGATTCCAAACACGTCTTTCCTCATTCATTCACAGCACAAGGCACAGAGAAGTAGGTGCAGAGTTCCTGTTAACAAGGATGGAGATTGCTTCAATCTTCTGCCTTCCTGCACAATGTGGGATAAATGCATGTATGCTGCACAGAAGGCTGCCCGTGCAACCCTGCTTGGTTAATGAGAGTTGACGACTGCTCAAAAATCTTCCGGCGTGGGCAGCAGTTCCAAACGTGGCCATGACTCTCCTACCTGTCACTTACGAGGCCAGCAACAGAGCCTTAGTAAGCAAGAAAAAGAAGCAACTCATTGAGTTACTTGCACACTCGACAAAACCAAGGGGAATGGACCTAAATCGTTACTCTGCCTGAAACTGGGTACTTGATTTAGAATCTAGCATCTCATTTTTATAATTATTCCATCTTGATAGAAGGCAATGGGTCTGGTATCTTTTGAATTTCATTTCTTCCTTTACCGTTTGCCTATCATTTATTTCCATTTATCTGCTGCAAAGAATAAGTAATCTGAAGTTTCTAGATATTTTGGTCCCGCTGGCTAGGCTGGTGGGAGTTGAAGTCAACAATCAGGATTGCACTAAGGATGCTCCTTCATTAATGAATAACAGAATAACAGAGCTGGAAAGGACCTTGGAGGTCTTCCAGTCCAACCCCCTGCTCAAGCAGGAAACCCTATACCATTTCAGACAAATGATTGTCCAAACTCTTCTTATAAAAACCTCCAGTATTGGAGCATCCACAACTTCTGTAGGCAAGTTGTTCCACTGATTTTCTATTCGTCAGGAAATTTCTCCTTAGTTCTAGGTTGGTTCTCTCCTTGATTCTGGATATGTCTCTATTGCTTTCCCAAATGTCTAGCCAAAGCTGTTCTTTCTTTCCAGCAACTACTGGTAGGTCATATCATATTGCCCATACCATGGTATATGACTGGGTTATTTATTTAATTAGGTATATATAAGGAATACTTATATTCTTTCTCATCTCAAAACATCTCCAAGTAGATGCCTTTGGTTCTTAACATTACTTAAGTTGATTTTCATTTGATCCATTCCATCTACGTTATTCTTTCAAGAGAACTCCCTCCCCTGCCACCAAATTTGTTTCCCATTTGTTTTTCTTAATCACTGTTTGGTTTTTTTTTCAAAGCTCCTGTCATTCTATGGCTTCATTATCTTCTAGAGACTAGTTTTCTCTGGTGGTCACTCCTATATGTTAGCTTCTACGTAGAAACAGACAGGATTGCATAGTCGATATCCAATCCCTCTGTGTGTATACAGAAGTGAAGGAATGAATCAGCAGCCATCATGACTGTACTACAAAACCTTTTTGAAGCTCCACCTGTAGGCAGCTGTGCCCTTCCACTCTCCCTGTAGAAGCATCGTTTCATGCGATCATCAGCTCCACATGAACATAGTTGGGTTGCAAGACCTTCACTTTACATACTCTGCAAAGCTGTTGTATGCTGATGAATAAATACGACCTGCACACTCATTGAAGCAAGTACTGCATGCCAAGCAAAGGCTGAACTAGATTCTTTATTAAAAAGCACAAAGGAACTCACTAAAGAAATGGGAATGTGATTTGGCACCAGCAGATGTGCAACCATAACTATGAAGGCAGGCAAAATTGTTGAAGATGAAAGAGTACAGCTTAACAATGAGGATCTTGGAATATTTTTGGGATTTTTGGAAGTTTCTTTTTTCTTACTTCTACCAAATATATCAAAATTTGAAATCAAAGCTAAATCGTAGAAACATCATTAAAGGAATTAATACCTGGGCAGTCCTTGTTATTCGATATACAGCAGAAATAGTTGACTGGATCCAGATGGAAACTTGATAACTTGGGTAACAAGATAAGAAAACTAATGACAACGCACCATGCTTTGCACACAGAAAGTGAAATTGATCAGTTGCATTTGCCAAGAGCTAAAGGGGAGAGAGGATTTAGAGGTGAAACAAACCGTGGAGGAAGAAATGTATGGCTTGAATGACTACATTAAGAAAAGCCAAGAACTGAAGGAAGTCAATTAAGGAAAACTCTTGAAAACAACAAAGGTGAAGACTGAGTATAAAAAATAAACAACTGAAAATTGATTTGTTAATTGGAAGAACAAGCTAATGCATGGTCAATACTTGAAAAAAATATAAGAAAAAGCCAATAAAAACCCCACATGGAGTTGGTTAAAATCAGGGGTGTTAAAGAAAATGAAAGCTTTCAATTGCAATTGAAAGACTGAAGAACAAGCCCTGTCAACTAATTGCATGAAGGCGAAAATTCAACATCTATCAAACAATAGCAAATGTTGCCTTTATAGTGAAGAGAATGAAACAATTGGCCATTTGAACAGTGGCTACAGCAAAATTTCACAAGCAGTATCTTGATCAAGTAGTCAAAATTATTCATTAGAAACTTAGCCACAGGTTTGGGTTTGAATCTAAAAAAATACCAAAACAACTACTGGAACCATGACATTGAGCAGATTTTGGGAAATGAGTAGGGTTACTCATCAAATTTGCAGATGACACCAAGCTAGCAGGAATCCAACACTCTGGAAGATAGGCTTAAGATACAGAAGGATCTTGACAGACTTGAACATTGGGCACTATCTAGCAAAATGAAATTCAATGGTGAAAAAAGTAAGTTTCTACATTTAGGCAAGAAAAACAAAGTGCACAGGTACAGTATACATGGTACCTTGCTCAATAGTGGTGACTGTGAGAGGGATCTTGGAGTCGTAGTGGACAATCACTTAAATATGAGCCAGCAGCGTCTGCAGCTGCCAAAAAAGCCAACACAGTTCTAGGCTGCATAAACAGGGACATAGAATCAAGATCACATGAAGTGTTAATACCACTTTATAATATCTTGGTAAGGCCACACTTGGAATACTGCATCCAATTTTGGTTGCCACGATGTAAAAAAGATGTTGAGACTCTAGAAAGAGTACGGAGAAGAGGAACAAAGAAGATTAGGGGACTGGCGGCTGAAACATATAAAGAACAGTTGCTGGAACTGGTTATTTATTTATTTATTTATTTACATTTATATACCGCCCCATTCTGAAGACTCGGGGCGGTTTACAGCTTATAAGCAATACTCTTACATCAGTATA
>JANHFL010001474.1:448538-459962 GCA_032468155.1 Oxyrhabdium leporinum
TTCTCTTCTCTTCTCTTCTCTTCTCTTCTCTTCTCTTCTATTCTATTCTATTCTATTCTATTCTATTCTATTCTATTGGGCGATACTAGGACTGAGGAAAACAATTGGAAAAAATGGTAAAATATTAGGATTTCCAGATCAAAGCTGAATGCTTATGGAAAAAGAAGCCCATTGTTATACCAATTGTAATTAGAGCCCTCAGAGCTATAATAAAGGGCTTCCTTGATATCTGAAAATATTGAATTCATCACAGCTAAACCCTCTAATTTTCCAAAAATCACCCTAGTTGGAATTGCCTATATTTTTAGATACTCCCTTAATAATTCTTAGTTGGAACTTGAATTATTAAGTTTCTACAGTTTTGCATTGTGAATCTAACTCTAGATTAACACAATAATAGCAATAGCAATAACACTTAAACTTATACACCACTTCACAGTACTTTACAGCGCTCTCCAGGTAGTTTACAGAGTCAGTGTATTGCCCCCAACAATCTGGGTCCTCATTTTACTGACCTTAGAAAAATGGAAGGCTGAGTCAACCTTGAGCTGGTGAAGATTGAACTCCTGGCAATGAGCTGAATTAACAATAATTTGAATATACCTCTTTAAATAATAACACAAATGTATATGACATTGAAGACTCTAAAATGTTCAATACAAATTACATTATATAATTTACAGCACTGTTCAAAATGCAACTAAATTAAATTATTTGCTTTTTACTTGATCTGTCTTTTGTTGAGGTTAGCCTGCACAAACTCTCCATTCCACTTCTTGTTTTTTTTTTAACCGTTCGGTCAGTTTTCTGTCAATGTTTTGGAAAGAACTTATTTGGATGATGCTTGGTTATTTCCAAATAACTGTGGGGTAGAATGAGATGTTATTTTTGGTACATTTTCCCAGAAATGTAGGAGGTGAGGGTTTTTTTTTAAATTACCAGAAATATGCACTTCAAAAGTTTTTGTTTCTTCCGTTAACAATAGCAATGCTCATTTCCTCCATTACCTACCCATAACAAAACACAGGGACATTGCATAACAGCTAAATACAGGAAATGAATGATCACAGCTAATTCAGCTTAACAGAATGTAATCCTAGAAGACTATATTTCCAAATTCTTGGAGGGTTTCCAAGTCAGTTGCTTGGACAGTGAAAAAACAAGGGGAGTCAAAACCACAGACCTCCTTAGACTGTTTCCTTACTAATGATTGATAACACTTTCTAGTGTCATCCAATCAATGCAGTGCCAAAATAACAGTAATGGAAACACGCTTTATTATCAACACAGAGATGGTTAGGTGACACTATAAGACACCATAAATCACCAATGAGGAAATGACCTTAGAGTAACTTCAACCCTGCCTTATCAGGAGCTAATTTATTCTAATAACACAGCCGGAAAGCCAAATTAAAATGCTATCCGCTGGTACTTCAACAGACAAAAAATAAGCTGGAGTAAAATTGGCTGTCCTGATGGCTGAGTAACTTTGGCCTCAGTAATAAGGATGGCAATTGGTGCTGTCCACACTTTATTTAAACAGACAATTATGGAAAGTGATTGGTGAATCATTTTTTGGCTAGGTTTCCTCTTCTCCAATGTGTTGCCTGTCAGCAGGAAAATAACCTCCAGTAATACTTCCAAATATGGTGTAGGGCAATGTTGGAGAAGTACAGGTGAGTGTCTGAAATGGCATGTTAGGCTACCTATCAAGTTGCCCAACTAATAAGTTACAGTCATGATGGTATGTTGCACCTCTGAGCTGACATGACAGACTATTTATGAACACAGATCTAGTGAACTTTTGAAATAGACAAGTTCCAAAAATGTCCCTGTTGACTGATCACAGGAGGACGGTGTATGAAGCAGGATGAAGTGACAAATAATAAGTCCTGCAAAGGAATGTCAATACTCCGTCTTCCCAGGTAGCAGCATCTAGAACAGGGGTGGGGAACTGTGGCCCCTTTATGACTTATGGACTTCAACTCCCTAAATTCCTTAGCCAGCTTTCCTAGAGCTGTAGTTTTTGGTGGAAGGACTTAGAATTCTCTAAGAATACATAAATTAAAAGCTTCAGTGTTTAATATTTACTTGTTCCAATTAGGTTCTTTATTTTGGAGGAACCACCTTAAATTTTGTTGCCACTGCTATGATCTTAATCCATCCTGTGGTTGCTGATATTGTCAAGAGATGGTTCTGCCTAGCTCCCAACTAGCCATTTTAGACTGTTTTAGATACATCACCACTTTTCCAGTCACCAGAAACTGCCATTCATGGTGAAGTCATAAAGGGGCCATAGTTCCCCACCTCTGATCTAGAACAATTGTCTGCCTATCCTAGGATCTTGGAAAGAACTCAATAGGGGGATAAAGACATCAAATCCAATCTAAACATCTGGCTGATTGTGTGATAAACCATAATAATAAATAATAAACCACTTGTTGGCAGAAGTGGTGAAAAACCTATACAGTAATGCGCCCAGTGGTGCTAGAGACCAACTTTCTTTCAGTTTAAATGGCATAACGCCAGACTAGTGCTGATTGTTACAAAAATAAGTTTAATTTGAAAGAAACCAACTTTTGTTTAACAGATCTGCCATTTTTCAAAGACCATACATGTTTATAAAGACCTAATATGGGCTTGATAAAGTAATGGTAGGGCATTACTCTATGGAGACAGATGTCCAGTCTTCTGTAATTTAACCAACATAGCCATGAATGGCAATTTAAGGTGGTTCCTCCAAAATAAAGAACATAATTACAGCAAGTAAATATTAAATACAGAAGCTTTTAATCTATGTAACTAGAGAATTCTAAGTTCTTCTGCCAAAAAGTACAGCTCTAGGACAAAAAAAAAAGGCACCTGGATTTTCTACTCCAGTGATTCCCAACATGGGATCTGGAGAACCAACAGTTATCTATGAGAACATTGCAAGTTGTCTCTGATATGGGAGCCAATATAATTTCAAGAATTGGCAAGATTTCTTATGAAATCTTTCAAATTGTTGCTTGAAATCTCAACAAAATTCTAGAAAGTTCACAAAAAATTATGAAATTTGATAATGCCACATGATTTCAGCCATTAAAAAAAATTAAGGTCTAACTACTTTATTTTGATGTTTCATGGTCTTCATTGAGAGCCAGTTTGGTATAGTGGTTAAGGCATCAGCCTAGAAATCGGGAGACCCGTGCATTCTGTCCCGCCTTAGGTACGAAGCTAATTAAGTTACCTTGAGCCAGTCACTCTCTCCCATCCCTAGGAAGGAAGCAATGGCAAATTAATTCTGAAAAAACTTTGCCAAAAAAACTGCTGAGATTTTGAAGGCAGTATCTGAGAATTTGACACAACTGAACAGAAGGGGATAGGGATTCTTCATCAGGGAGTTCAGGTGTGCCTGGATAACCTTTAAAAGTTTGCAGTGACAATATTAAGTAGTGGGCTAAAAGAAAAGGGAAAGACTAGGAAATTACATTTATCCCATTCCCATCACTCAGAACAAAAAGTGTTTAGGTATAAGACTTTAAGATTTATGAAGGGGAAAATAGTAAGAAAATGGAAAGAGAAAAACAACTTGCTGGATATTCAGCCCCTCCCTCCCTTTCTTAGTTAAGCTTTCAAAGTGCCATGGCCCATAGTTTTTCCCAAGGGCCTTTGTGGAGAAGAGGGTGGATTATATCTTGGGGTATTTGATGCTATTGGTTTCTTGCAACTATTCTTAACCCTCCTTTGAATTTGATTGCTTTTAAGCTGTTTAGAATCTCCATATTGGAGTGATTTATTAACTGCCGTCAACCAATAGCGAGAATTCCAAGCAACAATAACATTAATGTTTACATGTTAGTTTACTTACTTGTAATCTCAGCTTTCAGAGCATAAGCAGAGTTATTTTCAGAAAAGACAGCTAGCCTGAAAACGAGGGTTTTTTTCCTTCCTGATTTTCTATTGTTTGAATACAATGGACAGAGCAAAATTACATATTATAAGAATTGGAGATCAGAGAAAGGCAGACTTTTAGCAGAGGCAGGCAGTTTTTATCCAGCCCTCATTTTCTCAAGTCAGTATTTAGGCACCAAAGCAGAAAAATAACTTATCAGCTAAATCTAACCAAAACTGCTAAGAAACGTAACACGCCCAAATATTTGGAGCAAAACTCAATAATGTTCCTTTCTACTGACCACACATTGTTGGATTGCAAAGAGATAATTATTATAGCTTGGGTTGGGGTTTTTTGTTGTTGTTATTGAAAAGCCTCAGTTGCTCAGGAATATAATCAAAACAGATAATATAGAAACTGCTCTTTTTCAAGAGACTGCTCTTTTTTAAAAAACTCTAAGTAATAATTTTGTTCACAAGAGCTTCTGTGTTGCAAAATTCAATTTATTATATTGGGCTGTAAAAAACAAATTTGGAGATACATTTTTATTTAAATTTGCTGCCCAGTTCCAAATGAATATTCAGGTGAACGATATTCAACACCTCTAAAGAATGCAATGTTAGTTTTTAATTTGTAGATAAATAACTCTGATCACCAAAGAACATTTTGTAGATGTCGTCTAAAATAAGACCCCTGATGGATCTCTCCCAGTATTGGAGAGCAAATTTCTATTGCTGTGATACATGTTGGATCTTCTGGGTAGTGATTGCTCAATGAAAACTTAAGCCATTTCCTGATCTATTGATCAGGGAGGTTGAACAACTGGCCCTGTGGTACAGCCAGAATAATCTGGAGATGAACACACTTAAAACTGTAGAAATGACAGTAGATTTTAGGAGGAGCCCTCCTATTCCAGCACCTCTTACAATATTAGACAACACAGTATCAACAGTGGAGACCTTCGTGTTTCCGGTTCTATAATCTCCTAGACTTGAAATGGACACCTAACATTAGAACCATAATTAAAAAGGCACAACAAAGAATATTCTTCCTCTGTCAACTCAGAAAGTTCAGATTGCCCAAGGAGCTGCTGATACAGTTCTACAGAGGAATTACTGAGTCTGTTATTTGTACTTCTAACAGTCTGGTTTGGCACAGCAACCAAACAAGACAGGTATATACTTCAATGGATAGTTAGGATTGCAGAAAAAACTTCTGCAAGCAGGCTGCCTTCCATTGAGGACCTGTATACTGCATGGGCCAGAAAGAAGACAGAGAAAATATCTACAGATCCCTCACATCCTGGACATAATTTGTTTCAACTCCTCCCCTCATGACACTGCCATAGGACACTGCATGCCAAAACACAGAGACAACTTTTCCCCCCATGCCATCACTCTGCTAAACTCTAAATTCTCACAATATTTTCTTATGCCTAAGGATATTTAACCATGTAGTAGAGATGTATTACAGTTATCCTTCTAATTTTTCCTATTACCTACTCCTATTGGTATCTTTTTATTTATACCCCTTTGTTCTTTGTATGTACACCGAGAGCTCAGTTTATGCACTGGAGATAAATTCCAAGTGTCCAGTCACACTTGGCCAATAAAAGAATAGTCTAATATTCTAATTTTACTGGGCAATACAAAAGCTAGTCTCTCCAAAATGGCTGGCTTTCTTTTATCTCTGGTATCTTTTAAAATTTTGAAACCATTGCTCAAAGAAATAAAAGCCTACCTAATAAAACCTAAAGGGAAGACGAAAATTCTCTCTTTCAAATTATTCCCTTTGCAGTGAATTCTGTAAATGTTCTGCAAGGACCCATTCAAGCAAGTAATCTGTAATTTGTTTAATTAGGTTGCCTTTACTGATTTTATTAGGAATTCTACGTATTTGATTGTTTTCTCTTGTTGTTCTTCCTGTTTTCTTCAAATAAGCTGCTTTTTATATCTAGAGATCTAATCATGTGGTTTTAAGGGTAGCTTTGCAATGAAACATTTCTTATGTGCAAGATTATAAAGCGGCACAGGTATTCATTGTGTTCTCAGGATTTTCGTAAGATTCTGCCTGATGTCTGGGCAAAGTCTGTTTATTTATATCTTTTTCTCTCCAAGTTTAAATAGAAGAAGGGTGCTTGACAGAGGGTTTTGGGACTCCCCAGCTGGACAAATAATACTGACAGGCAGTCCAGACTGAATGTGGCTTCCTGGGGTTTTTTTTAAATGGGAAATGCTTAGAAAAATGGGAGCATCACTAGGAAAAATTGTTTTCCTTCCCAAATATGCATATTAGAGAACAAAGATAAGATCTCTCATGTTTTCTAGCAGGTTGCCAACTTACTTGACTCTCTAAAGGGCAATATTGAGCTATAACAGAATATGGGGGCAAGCGGGAGGAAGAGAGTAAGATTATAACCGCATCTGCTGCTCATAAGCAATTTGTTTATATTAAATTTCCATAAAATTATAATAGTTTTCCTCCCCTAGAGCTTTTTCCTTTTTTCAGTGGAGATAATCAGGCTTTGGACCTTCTTCATGAAAAACACTTTCTATTTGTTGCATTCATCCTTTTTAGAATAAATACCGACTGAATGGGTATCATTCTGGTCAGAAGTAACTACTCAATCTTTTAACATACTCTTCTCCAAGTGAAGATTAGTTTCCTAAAATTTTTTTTCCAATATTAAATATTTTTTCATTATTCAAGTATATTGCTGTCCTTATAATATGGTATATGTAATAATATGTATGTATAATGATATGTAATAATATGACAAACTAAAGTCAGCATGTGGTCCTCGATGGAACTACATCTACGTGGAGGGAAGCATGCAGTGGAGCACTTAAGAAATGACTTCTTCAACACCTTCAGAAATGACCCTAGATAAGGGGATTCACAGGGCACTAATCAAATTTGCAGATGACAGGGAGCTGAGGGGAAGTGCTAACACTTTGGAAGATTCAGAAGGATCTTCACAGACCTGAGCATTGGGCCCTATCCAACAGGATGTAGTTCAAGGGTCAAAAAGTAAGGTCCTGTACTTAGGCAGGAAAAACCAAATGCACAGGCACAGTAGTAACTGGCTCTAGTAGTACCTATGAGAGGGATCTAAGTGTCCTGGTGGACTACTGCTTAAGTATGAGCCAGCAGCGTGCTGCAGCTGCCACAAAAGCCAATGCAGTCCTAAGCTGTATCAGCAGGGGAATAGCGTCAAGATCATGAGAAGTGATAGTATTGCTTTATATTGCACTAGTAAGGCCCCACTTGGAATACTGTGTTCAGTTCTGGTCACCATGATACAAAAAAGATGCTAAAGCCCTAGAAAGAGTGCAGAGAAGAGCAACAAAGATGATAAGGGATATGGAGGCTAAACTGTATGTTGAATGTCTAAGGGAAGTAGGTATGTTTAGCCTAACGAACAGCAGCTTAGGAGTGATATAATAGCCATCTTCCAATACTTGAAAGGCTGTCATGGGTAAAAGGGGATTAATTTGTTCTCCAAAACACCACAAGGCAGGACAACAGTGGATGAAAACTTGTCAGCGGGTGATCCAATTTAAAACTAAGGAGAAATGTCCCGGCAGTGAAAATAATTAGTTAATGGAACAGCTTACCTTCCAGAGTTGTGGGTGCTCCCTTTCTGAATCTTTTCAAGAAAAGATTAAACAACCATTTGCCTGGAATAGAATAAGCAAGGAATCCTGCCTTGGGCAGAGGGTTGGACTAGAACGGGGGTTTCAAACTCGATTTCATTGAGGGCCACATCAGGGTTGTGTTTGATTTTGGGGAGGAGACAGGGTAGGCGTGGCCAAGGTGAGTGTGGCCAGCTCAATGTCACTCATGTCGGGGGCACCTGTGGTGGCCTGAGCTGTCTGCCAGCGAAAACGGGCTCCTGAGCTCCATTTTTGGCTACAACATCCTCCTGCAACTCTCTGCCAGTGAAAACGGAGCTCAGACGGCCCTCCCAAACTCCGTTTTTGTTGACAGAGGCACCACGGGCCAGTCCTTTGCTGTTTCCAGGGCGGCCCCATGGGCCAGATCTAAGCATCCTGAGGGCCGGATCCTGCCCCTGGGCCTTGAGTGACACCCCTGGACTAGAAGATCTCTAAGGTTCCTTGCAGCCCTACAATCCTATTATCCTGTGTAAAAATTAAAAAACTGGGAGAATTCAATTGGCCATGACAAGACCCCCTCCTAAATTGAAGGGAATTGATCAATGTCTCCTGCTAGAGGAATGTGCTATCAATATAAAGGAAGGCAGTAATAAGACCTGCACTGAAGAAACCTTTCTATGATACTGGGAATTATAGACCAACCACAACTGTTTTGTTTTGATTTATATTTCAAACATTTTATCCTATTCTGATCACATTAAGCAGCTTACACTAAATACGGTATCATAACACAGACAATATCATCAAAATCATAGTTTATAACTTCTCTAATTTAAATCCATTTATCACAGAATTCAGTACACAACATCCATAGTGATACTGTCAACATACATTTCAGGTATATCTTTTCCTCACTTCACCCTCCTAAAGATGCTTTGAAAAGCAAGTTTCTAAAAATAAAAAGTGAGGGCACAGGTATTATTTACAGAATGTAAGGAGGAGCTTTTGAACAAAATGCTTGACCTAAATCCTTTCCTGCCATGCCTCAAGGTGTGTGGAGACTCTTAGTAAGCATCTTCGGTAGGAATTCCTTGAATGGGCAGATAAAGTGGTTTTGGAGATAACCAGGCCCAAAGCCATCTGAGCCTTTATAAGTTATTACTGCAATCTTGAACTGCACCCAGAAACCAACAGGCAACTAAAGAAAATCTTGTTATATGATGCTTAATTTAGTCATAATTAATACTTGGATAGCTGCATTCTGCATTAATGTAACTAAAGTTTCTGAATGATTTTAAAGCACAGTCTCATCTAAAGCACATTAAAGCAATTTGAACGCAAGGTGACAAAGTCATGAATTATTATTGCCAGTGCCTTCCAAGAATAGTCACATTTGGGACACCAGTTGTAGTTGGGCAAAACTCTCCCAGCCACAGCTTCCATCTGTTTTTCCTGAAGGAGCGGAGAATTCCAGGAGAACCTCTAAATTCTGCATCAAGTCTTTCTGGAAGAGGATAAGAACTAAATTTGATATTATCCTGCACTCAGGTTACTCTACCTTGGTAGGGTTGAGTCTCAAATCTGCTTCATCCCACCCAGACCCTACAGCTTCTAGACATTGGATCAAGATTTTCACCATATCTTTACACTGGACTAGAGCAGAGAGGTAGACTGACTATTGCCAGGTTTCTAGTTAAATTCTACTTGCTTAATGTATAAGTTAAATTAAATAGAGAGGGTTGATTTCTGTGATCCTCTTTCTGGAGTGCCCTAAGTTTTAACCTCAGGAAAGAATAGAACCACCATAAAAGAGTGCCTTAGATCCTTCATCCTTGCAAATAATAGATACAATAATAATAAAAGATTGTACTCCCCCATCCACAACCTACCACAGGTCATCAACAAGATGAACCATTACAGTTTCTGCCACATGTCTGATCCTGAACTCTGCTTGAAAAGCGGCCAAGTAATTTGTTTCTTCCAGACTTTTTTGTAGTTATTGCCCTATCACATTCTCAAACACCTTTCCTTAAAAAAGGAAAATGTCTATGGATATTCTCAGTCATCCAGGTCATGGTTGTCTCAAAGGTGCTTTTTTTTCAAGAGGCACCTGGACTTTCTTGTTTTTCTTTGAAAACGTTTCACTTCTCATCCAAGAAGCTTCTTCAGCTCTGACTGGATGGTGGAGAATGGAAGGATTTATATTCCTTGCAGACAACTGGTCATTTGCATTCTTTTAGCTGATCATTAAGGTCACCTAGAGATTTATCTGTGTCATCAGGATCATCTGAGTGTTGCAAATTGGTGTGGAGCCTTCTTGGAACTGTTGAAAGGATTGTGTTGTAGATTGGAGATAGATGATGTCGTATCCCTCTCCCTCTGGAGAGGGCTATTCAATTTTGACATAGATGGTCTCTTTAACCCCTCTTTCAAATGTTTGGTGACCATGATGACACAGATAAAACTCCAGGTGAATGCAAATGACCAGCTGTCTGCAAGGAATATAAATCCTTCCATTCTCTACCATCCAGTCAGACCTGAACAAGCTTCTTGGATGAGAAGCGAAATGTCTTCAAAGAAAAACCAGAAAGTCCAGTTGCCTCTTGAAAAATAAAGCATCTATGGGTTAAAAAAGGAAAGGTTGAGAGTGAGCAATAGTTGTTTGTGAGTCCATAGCCAGTCCTTTAAAACCAAGATGTTCCGGTCACCATTTTAAAGATTGAAGCACTTTTCCTCTCCCACAATAAGACATTCACATTGACCCAGACCTAGCCGCATGTCCCCTCTTTGACGATCAGTGGCAGCTAGGAAGGACAGGAGTCTAGCTTATTAATGTCAGAGTTAATGGGTTCTGTTTATTTCCTCAGGGATAACACACTAAAATCTTCTTAGATAATGTATCCACATGCTATATCCACAATGTGCTGAACTAATATCTCACAGCAGCCTGTTATCAGTTTTTCTGGCCTGTTCTTCTTAAAAGGGTCTGGGTCATTTCAGAAAAGGCTGCCATATAGCCCTCAGCAGATACAACAAGGCCAAAGGTGTAATTCTGCTTTGCTGGCCATGTTGGTATGGTATTGGTATGGGTGTGGTGTTGTATGATATGGTAATGGTAATGGTATGGTATGGTAGAGTCTTAAATGTGGGCTCTTATATGCATCCAATGAGATTTGTTTCTCCTTCTCCACCAGCATATTCATTTCTGGGTAACAGGAAAAGTGATAGGTATATTAGATGTATCTAAATGATCTTGATTTTCCTGTATCAAGTGGATGATTTATGCTGAATCTTATGATGGTTTTCGATATCAGAATCTGTAATATCTTTCTGGACTTTCTGACAAGATGAAGCTCTGGAGATTCTAATTTAGAGTGTTTTTGATCCAGTCCATTGAATTGTTTTTAAAAAATGATAGACCATTGTTCAGCATGTAGACCGCTGCAGTTTCAGCATGCTGTTCCCTATATTGTTCAACATCTACATAAAATGCTAGAGGAGGTAATTTGATCACCATATTGATCATTGATATGCTGAAGACACCCAACTGTATTGCTCATTACCATCCAATTCCAGGAAATAGTTGGTATCCTTGAATCTGCTAAAGGACAGAAAAGAATCTGAAGATGGAGCTAGTACTGGTAATAGGAAACTAGATTTAGGAACTGAGATTCAGTCTATTTTTTGATAAAGTTGCATTCCACCTGAAACAGTGGGTTCATAATGCTGGGAGTTCTCTATTGATTCTCAGGCGCCACCAGATTTACAAGTGACAGCTATAACAAGGAATATTTTTGCACATGTACACCAGCTCTAATCCCTTCTGATCTGAACAGATTTGATGACTATATAAATTCAATAAAAAAGAAAGAAAGAAAGAAAGAAAGAAAGAAAGAAAGAAAGAAAGAAAGAAAGAAAGAAAGAAAGAAAGAA
>JANHFL010001474.1:460062-479450 GCA_032468155.1 Oxyrhabdium leporinum
AGAAAGAAAGAAAGAAAGAAAGAAAGAAAGAAAGAAAGAAAGAAAGAAAGAAAGAAAGAAAGAAAGAAAGAAATCAAGCAAGCAAGCAAGCAAGCAAGCAAGCAAGCAAGCAAGCAAGCAAGCAAGCAAGCAAGCCGATGGACCTGCTTGAAATAACAGGTAGATTTGTTGTGTGTTTCTGTGTGTAATATGAACATGGAGCTCTCTTTAGTGACAGAAAAAAGAAATGGGTCTTTAGTGACAGCTATAACAAGGAAAAAGTTTGCACATGTACACCAGTTCTAATCCTTCCTGAGCTGAACAGATTTGATTGACTATATACATTTTATTAATGAATAAAAATTATCCATGCTTCTTAATGTATTATCTTGACTGCTGCAACATGCACTGCATGCAGCTACCCTTGAAGAGTGTCTAGAAGGTGTAATTAGTTGAGAATTGTGCTCTTAGACTGCTATCTGATGCATGGTGAAGGAATCACATGATATCCGAATGAATGAAAATATCTGCACTGTTTGCTCATTGTTTATTGCTTGCCAATTTAAAGTGATGTTAGTAGCTTCTGCCACTCTTACATTTCTAAGAAACCACTTCCCTTACTGTAACGCTGCCCAGTGGCTGTAACTCTTAGGAAAGGACCTCTTGAAAATGCCTTCTGATGTCACATCTCATCCGCTTAACATACACTTTTGTCCCCTGAGCTGCTCCCAATAGAACACAATTCCTCAGCCTCTCAACATTTTGGAAAACTCAAAATATGCCCCTCTTACTGAAGACAAATGTATGGTCCCTTTCAATCAATGGATTGAGGACTTGATTGCACTTGCTATCTATGAGTGGATTGCCTATAAACCTAAACTTTGTATGGACAAATATAAAGAAATATGGAACTCATTTGTACAAAATACAAGAAGGTTGAAAAAAGAGAAAACATAATAGCCATAAAATGTACTAGAAGTATAAATGTACTTGAATAATAACTGCATCAGATAACTATAGGTAGAATTATATTTACTGCTAAAACAAAATATTACATTTTTGTTGTATTTTTCACTCTTTAAAAGAAAAGCATTTTCTATGTTTCTATGTGTATGGTATTTATCTCTTTTTTTGCAAATGCATTTGTTTTTATAATTGTGATTTGGGTGTTTTCCTGTTTATTTTTTGTCACTACTTTAAAACCAATAAATAAAGATTCCGCTGTTACTGGGATTTAATTGTTAGACTACTTTAGTACTTACTATGCATGTTAATCTGCATTTTTTACTTGTTATATTGCATTGTTTAAAAAAGGCAGGGTAGAAATCAAATAAAAATGAAGAAAGGGACTTAGCTGAGCCTGTGGCAGGACCAGGATATCAGCAATATTCTGGGAGTCCAAAAACTTGATAAAATGTTAGAGTAATGGACAAATAACTTTCTAGCTGTTTTCTCAAAATACAAAACCAGGAAGAGAGCAAGCTGATGGACCTGCTGGAAATAACAGATAGATGCCCTTATTCTGTGTTTCTGTGTGTAATATGAAGATGGAGCTATGGGCTGTCTCTTTAGTGACAGAAGAAAGAAATGGTTCTTTAGTGACAGAAAAAAGAAATGGGTCCCACAAGGTTTCTCTTTGGGAGGGAAAAGTGAATTCTAATTACTGGAAAGAAAGGCTGCAATTTGTATGCTTAAATTCTGGATTTAATTATTAACATCCAACCAGTAGAAAAATTCTATCTCTGATGTCTCATGGTGGGGCTGCTGAGTGGGTGGTGTTAAGACTCAGAATACATTAATCAAGTTCCTTTTTTCATCTTTCAAGCAGGAAAGTAAATCTTAACATGTTATTAAAACCATTTACTTAGTGATCACATCAGCCACTGACACCTTTCTGCGAGATTTGTAATTTTACATGCAATAAATCAGAAAAGGTTGCTGAGGTTAGAGATTAAATTGGAGGTAGTAAGTAGGGCAGAGGGGTTATGATCTCATGTTACAGATTTAGCTTTCGCAAGCTATGGCTGGATCCTGGTGAAGGCAGACTTACTTCCTGCTTTTCTTAATTTGGGATGGAATATCAGTTTTAGTAGCCAGAACAGCAAAATATTCAGTTGTTCGGCATGACATGGATAAATAATTGCTGCAATCAGTACGGATAATGGTGAATTAAACTGAACTTTGTAGGTTACTTAAAAAAGACAGAAAGCTGAATCCAGAGATGCTGCACTTTTTGATGACAGCATATCATGCAGCATAATGATAATCTATGTGTCTAGATTGGTTTCAGGATTCAATTGGACGTGCTCTCACTTAAGTTATAGTAGCGAAATCTGGCAACCTAACCCTACAAATCTATGAATGTTCCTAGTTCACTCTTGACAGGATTTTCAATACGATTTGGTACTGTGATGACCCGGGGCATGGCACAGAGACAACACAGCCAGCTGAGAGTTCAAACTCCCTTTTAATGCTCCAAATTTCCCCTCAAACGCTCCCACATTCTTGGCAAGTCACAGAGCAAAGCGCACACACACGGCAGCCTCTGGCTGAGCCCAGTCCAGCAAAACAAAGGAACAGGGAAAGGAGTCCACGAAGTCAGGAAGAAGGCACTGAGTTCACAAGTAAGGAAGAAGCAAGCAGTCCTGCAAACTCCAAATGTCTGTAGCGGCACACCAAACTCTACCGTCTCCGTCCCCAGGTGTGCCTTGTGAAGAGGGGCAGGGCGCTGTCCTCCCAAGGGTCAGCCTGCGCTGTTCCTGCCTTTTCTCCATTCTTCATGCTCGAGGATCAGGAGGGGGTGGTCCTTGCTCATCGCCTGAGCTCTGTCTCTCATATTCACTGCTTAGTCTCTCTTGGTCATCCAGTCCCGTTCCTCCCTGCCTATAAGCCGTCCCAAACCTGAAAGGCCCTGGCCTGCCTCGGCCCGCTCCTCCCCATATTCCTCCGTTGGTTCCAGTTCCAGCTTGTCTTCCTCCACAGATTCAGGCTCCAATGGGGCATGACTGGTACAGTAGAACCTCTGGTCACAACCATAATTTGTTCCATAACTTTGGTCGCAATCCGATTTGGTCGTGACCCGAACCTTTAAATAAACACAGAGCAACTAACTCTTGGTTATCAAGTCAGACCTGTCATTTCAATAGACATATAAATCATGAAATGAAGGACAATCCCATTAATTAACGGTCAACAAAATATACCACTTAAAAAAATACAAAAAGGAGGGGGGGGGCGGAAAAAAATGACAGGAAATCTCTGGAGCATATGATGGTTTCTATAGTTTCAAATTAACTGTCATCCTTATCTAAAAGTTTTTTTCCCTCTCATGTGCTGTCTTATTTTATCCTCTTTGTAACTGAGATATGTGAGAAAGCCAACTAAAACTCCCAAACATATTACCTCAAATACACATCAAAACTGACAGCACTTTTCAGGTTGAATAACATCCAGCTGAAGAGACTACAGTTCCATCTTTAGCAAAACAAAGCAAAACCAGAGAGAAGTAGTGAAAAAAAGAACTAGAAAAAGATATGTAGCATTTTTTTCAGTGCGTGGTGATCTCCTATTGCAGCCTTCTCCAACCTAACAGTCTTCTGATGTGAGGCATTAAAAAACCCCTCTCATCATCAGTAATCTATACACTGGCTTACAGCTGGAAACCAGGACATCTACTTTGTACATCATATCTGCCCCACAGAGACGAATAAGAATTATAGTTTCTCCAAATTGCAAAAAGAAATCTCTGAATAATATTCCCGTTGGTTGCTCAATATAGCTGAACTCTTGACTGAAAACCTTATAGAATCTTATTTCCTTTAAGAATTTGAAATACAGTAGAACCACTGGTCATGAACGCTTCTGACCATGACCAAATTGGGTTCCGACCAAAAAATGCACAATTTTTTTTTTGTGTGGCCTATTTCCCCTTCCGTGCCATTTTTTTGTAAGTGCCAAATTTCCAAAATTAGGTTCGGGTCACAACCAAAGTCATGGAACAAATTATGGTTGTGACCAGAGATTCTACTGTAAGTGGTGGTAGTGATGGGACTCTTCTTAAAAAAGGTTCTTATTTTGTATGCATCTTATTTCTATGTCCACCTAGCCATTTAAACAGAAGAAAGTCCCATTGATTTTGATGGAGAGGAGGAAGGATACTATATGTATCATTTCAGTCTCATGCCAATCGGTAGTAAATGACATCTGCCTTAAAAATGACAATATTTCACATTAGCTTCAAAAGATAATGAAAAAGATATCCTCACTTATTCAAGAACAGTGTTTTTGACAGTTAGCCCTGAAATAATAAAACAGCCCATAGAGAAGATAGTGGGATAATATGACGTTCAAAGATGGAGCTATGGAGCTGCTGTTTTTAAATGGAGCCAAATTCTACATCCTTTTCCATTTCCAATCCCACATGCTTAGATACTATGACACTGAATCCAATGTTTCTCAACCATGGCAAACTTAAGATGTGTTGACTTCAAGTCCCAGAATTCCCCAGCCAGCATGATGTTTCTTTCCAGATCTCTGAAGTATGCCTGGATTGCAAAGCAGCATCCAAAGTACCAAAGACTGCTAAACTCTGTGCATCTGTCAAATACCATAAAAAATCAACTCCAGGCATTGCTAAGTTGTATGTACGTGCTGTGTAACAATTTATTTTTAATGAGCAGAGACAACAGGAAAGCAATAATCTGGACCAATTTATATGAAAGGGTAGTCCAGCCCCAGCTGATCTGAAAAGCAATACTCACAGCAAGCTACTGATGCAACTGTTTATTCATAAATAAACTGAATTCAATGGAAATAATATCCAAGTAAATGCTCTTCATGCTTTAACCCTCAACAATGCAATTCTATACCTGTCTATTCAAAGTGAGTCACATTTAATTCATCTTTCCTTAATCTCTAGGTGCTTCCTTACAACTTGTCACTGTAGTTTAATAGTTGCTGGCTATGGACTATGGTTATTGTGGTTCATCTTGTAAAGGATACCAGGATGGGAAGTTAATGGAATGGAACCTACTTGTGCATAGTAAATATAATTACTAGCAGGGAGAGATAGTACAGCTCAAAGAGCTTTGATATGCAGAGAAAAGAAAACATATAAAGTAGCTCAGAGATGTAGAAACTAGTTAGTAATTCTCTAGAGAAATGTATTAATTTCTCTGCTTATCAGTATAAGTTGATCTGATTTTGATAGATTGATAGTACTACCTTGAAGAATAGGAATGGAGATGCCACTGATGGAGAGTGCTGCAGAATAGTATGCATTCGGTCAAAAAAGACCAACAAATGGAGCTGCTTCTAATGGCAGCAGCATCCAGTTAAAGAATTCATGGGAGAACCAGGAAGTACTGAAGTTCCTTGATACAGAAGCCGATATGTGCTATAAGAACATCTATTGACTTTGCTGAGCTAATTACACTGTGGAACACGGTGCAAGCTTATAGTGGCCTCAAGGGTCTTCTTCTCTTCTCACATATTTCTGTTAAATTAGGCCTTGGAGGTTTAGAGGTGGTGGAATGATGTGGAAATCAACGAGTTATTTTTACCTGGACATATTATTGCTTGTACAGAAGGAGAACACTGAACAAATTCTGGATTGGTTTAGGTTCAGGGATTTGTGCCTTGCATTAATGGATTTTATATGTGCAAAAACCTAAGCATAATTACAGCAATTTGAAAATCAGTAAAGTTCATATTTAGGACACTGTTTACACAAATGTCAACTGGGTAACTGACTGCTATGCAATTCACATTTCTGAATAAATATGCATAGGCTTGAATAACTTTTAATTGGACACATTGTGATATTTTTATGTGACTTAGAAATCCTATAATCATATAGCCACTGAACTGAGTAAGGCCACTAAATTCCAAGGAAGTTGTCTTTGAGTAAACAGCACAATACTGTATTTACTGTATCACTGCATTTTTCACTTTATTTTAAGCTGTGGATCAATCATCTGATACTGAAGTAAACTAAATAAATTTTCTTATACCACTAAAAACAAGAGGTGAACCTTAATGCTTTTTGCTAGTTAAGATCCACTTTCTGCATCAAGAAGTTTGTGTAATGTGTTCAGAAGACTCCTGAATTCAGTCAAAACCTCACCATAGGATTGGATGCTTTTCAAAAAGTGGAAAAACGAATCTATATACCTTTAAAGGCCTGGGAAGATAATATAACAGTTGTGGTGAGGCAGTCGTTAGAATGCAATATTGTAGGCTAATTCTGCCCACTGTCAGGAGTTCGATCCTGACTGGATCAACGTTGATTCAGCTTTCCATCCTTCAAAGATCGGTAAAATGAGGACCCAGATTGTTGGGGGCAATATACTGACTCTGTAAACCGCTTAGAGAGGGCTGTAAAGCACTATCAAGTGGTATTTAAGTCTAAGTGCTATTGCTATAGTCAAATATGTATTATTTAATGGCTTTCATATCCAATGTTCAAGAATCCAGTCTTGCTTGCAAATTAGACTATAAAACATAAGACTCACTATCAAATTCTTACACTCGTACGTCTCAGTGAAACTTCGGTTTTAAGCAACCAACCGAATCCCAAACATAACTAAAATAGCATACAGTTCTACAGAGAAAAATCTTATTTCCTTACAGTTTCTGTCAAGATAATAAAGACAACAGAGGTGTTGCAGATATGGACTTCAGGGAGGCATTTGGCCAATATTAAAGCAGATGCCAAAAACAGGCCCCTACTTGCCAGAAATACCAAAGGATTAAGCTACTTATTCTATCGTTGTGTGCATCTAAAAGTAGTAAGGATAGGTGCATCATCCAAGCAATGGCTGGGTGATGCTATAGTACAGTACTGCATTTTATTTATTAATCAAATTTAGAAACCACCTATCTCCCTTACAGAGGGATATTGTGCAGCATACAAATAAAATATTAAAAAATAAACTGTATATAAAATTTAAAGAGGCAGATAGTTAAAATTCAATTCTAAAAATTAATTAAAAGGCAGGGAGGGATTTTTGAGTACTACAAGTCCCACGCCTATGAAGTCCTCTGTGAACCCCAAGCAGGATAGCAGATCCAGGTTGTCCCAAAGGTGCTTTAAAAAAGGCAACTGTTCTTTCTTGATTTTTCTTTTTTCAAGAAAAATCAAGAAAATCCAGATGTCTTTTTTAAAGCACTTTTGGGGCAACCATGACCTGGATGACTGGAAACCTCAACAGAGTCAGGCCTTCAGACAATTCTGAAAGGCCAGGAGAGTGGGGGCCTATCTCATTTCTGGGGGCAAAATGTTCCAAGAGTAGGGGGTAACAACTGAGGTGGTTCTCTTCCTGGATAATTGGAATTCTTTGATGGGAATCCACTCCCAGTGGGCTGGGCTGAGGTAAATGGTTTGAAGACAGTTCAGTACGTAACTTGGCCCCACACCATGTGGGATTTTAAAGATCATAACAAACATCTTGAATTAGACCCAAAAGTAAACTGGAACCTAATGGCAATGTAACAGCTAATAAATGCCATCAAGTCATTCTCAATTCTTAGCAACCACATATTCTCTCCATTACGATCTGTCCCTAACCTGGTCTTTTAGTTTCCCAACAGCAAACACCCCCCCCCCCCATCACCACTGTAACTTAATCTGTCCATCTTCTTGTCGGTTGTCCTTTTCTTCTCTTTCCTTTCACCTCCACCTTTCCCAGTACTAGAGCTTCCTCCAGAGAGCGAGGTCTTCACATAATGTGTTGGAAGTAGGATAATTACTAGTTGTAAAATGGCCTGTCAAGCCAGTGAGAGTTCTTTCTGGTTGAGTGACAAGGGCAGAAAACAAGCCACCTAGGTGATATTATGTGCAGCTATGGGAGCATCCCAATCAGAGCAGCTGGATGTAACTAAGATGTATTAACATTAAGCAGATGAATTAATAACGCAGTTCCATCACACTGAGTGTTTTTTTTGGGCAAAGTCTGCAACATTCCAGACGGTAGCAACACAGAAGTACAACCCTCAGGATTCTTTGCTGCCATCTAGTGGTCGTCTGGGATTTAGAGGCCTAGACTTCTTAGCCCTGACACAACATCCTTCGCGGAACCCGCCATTCCATAAACACCAGGGACACAGAAATGACTCCACACGGCCCCTCTGCGCATGCGAATCACTGCGCAGCCAAGTACGCCAGCCCGGTGGAATTAAGAAGGCCCCAGGACCGGAGTGAGAGCAGTGGAGATTGACGGCCAGAGCGGCAACGCTGGCCTTTTGCCTTCTCGCCAAACGGCTGCTCCGTTTAAAGGCGTCAGTTCCGATTCCTGGCAGGCGGGCTAAAGGAGGGAAGGATGGTAAAAGGGGACGAGGTCGCGCCCGAGCCCGAATTCCCTGAAGAGTTCCGCTCCTACTCGGAGAACGAAAAACACTGGCAAGCGCGGCGCGCCTTCATCCTGCGCAATAGCCCGCTGGAGGGCGGGGAGGCTCCCACTCCGCTGCGTCTGGACCAGCTGCTCTCCCTCTCCATGGTTTGGGCCAATCATCTCTTCCTGGGATGCAGGTACCGCCTCCTCGTCCCTTCGCTCGGACGGCCTCCAAATATTTTGGGCCTCACAGCCGGCCCCGGCTGGGAAGGATGGAAGCTGTCGTCCGACGTTGCACCAGGGAAACACTAGAGTGGGGGAAGGCGGTGGCGAGGAGCAGGCGGCCAGCCGTTTACTCATTCAACGCATGCGCCGGGATTGCCCGGTATTTTCTTAACCGCCTTTTTTTTTAAGGGATTACGTCATAGTAAGAGAAGCCTCCTCCTTTATATTTGCAGATTTGAGAACAGGGCAGGTAGCAGTGAAGGGGAAATAAGCGTATTCAGACATAAAATGCAGCCGGACGACAAACATGGTTTTCTTTCTAGAGGGAAAAAGGATAATTATGTTGAAATAAAATTGTTGAGAGTAGCGTGACAGAATTTCTTGAAGTTGTTTGCTTTGAACGCAGACAACATTTTTTGATATGCTACACATTCTTGTCCAACAATTTTGTATACTTCCTGTCATTCAATGATGATTAACCGTCTCTGATAATATGCAAGTTATATTTCCCAGCATACTGGAATAATGGACTGTACTTCCAGCCTATGCCACCATAAAGGAATCATCGTGCTTTTATACAAAAATGGGAAGATATTATATCAAGATCGGCAACTTACTTATTTTAAGTACTTTGCTCTCATTCTTCAGCCAGCAAGTGTCTTGGGGTAACTTACATAAGGTCATTAAGAGCAATACTATACTATTAAAACAAGACTATTTTAAAAGATGACAATGATGGCATTTTGCCACTTCTTTTTCTCCCATTTACAGGTCAGTTGTTCGGAGGAATTAGAAGCAGGTGGGGAAAATATTGATAGAAGTTCGCCTTGCTGGTTTTTAAATCTTTTTTAAAGAAACAGATGTTTAAAATCTGTTTTAAAAACAGTAGTCTGAAAGTTTATGAGCTTTTGGTATTTACTCTAGGGTTTGTTACAACTTTGCTTTCCAAATTTCATTTATGCCTTGTTTCTAAAATCGAGGCACAGAATTTTTATTAAGTATGTTTGGAAACTTGGTACTTAAATCCAAAGTAACTTAGCCTGTATTTTGCTTAGTTTCGTTCCTAGCTTTATAATAAAACACCCCATTTTTTCTGAACTTTATGGATGCTGTTTATAAAATTGAAAGGATTGAACTTTAATAGCAAATTTGAATTGTGGGAACAATAGACGGCTATTAGACACCTTGTAAACTTTTGTTTTCTTTACACAGTTATAGCAAAGATCTATTGGAGAAGGTGACAGAAATGGCAGATGGAATTGAAGTTGAAGATGTGCCACATTTCACAACTCGTGATGAATTAATCAAAAGGTGAACATTCAAGATTTTGGTCTCCTTTAGGAAAACTTTTCTTGCAGCAGTTTTGCACAGTATAATCATATTTGATTACATAACTCTAAATATTTGGGTTCTATTTTCTGGGTGAAAGTGCTTATACTTATGCTAGTCAGAACAACTCTCCCCCTATATTCCTCTCTAGTGCATCCTCCTATATTCCTTGAAAAACAACTCTTCTCTGCTTGGGCAACCTTTTACAGCATTAGGAAATACATCTCAGAGTAGGCTGGGAAAATTAGAAGCAATGACTTGCAGAAAAATGCAAATTTTCTGCTAAACAGATGCAACACTGGATATAATTTATCTTATTGTTTCTTAAATATGCTGGCATTATAAATTAAACTTCATTTTATTCCTTCAGTAGAAAGCTTTGTATATGCTCATTTTTAGAGAAAAGTACAATAGCCTATAACCACTGGATTGGACTTTTACAATCTCTGATAGCTCCTTCTGTCTTTAAGCCTAGTTAGTGTAGTTTTCCCAAATTCCATTCTAGTAGATTGTTTTTTTACGATTTGTTAAAAGCATCAGAAATTATATAATGATGGGTATTCCTAATAAATATAAGTTGTATTACAACTTCAATAATACGTTTGTATTAAGAGCACATTTACATTTGAATGTCTGTTAAGGGCTCATTCATTTTCCATAATAATTTCAGCAAAAAACAGCCAAAGTGAAAAGCTAATAAGTGATGTGGAATTCAGGTTTTTAAGCCATGCCAAGATTTTAAATGTATTATTGCACACTTTTCAAATGGCTGGGTGAACATGATGCTTCTGATAATACATAGTCTTTGCCATGCCACTATATATTCATAACTGGCCCAACAAAGGTGTACTAACTATAGCTTATGGAATGCAGCATTGACTTTTTTCTGGCTGCCATGCATTTAAATGTTTATATAAATCAATACTTAGTCTGCAGTTATTTGTTTAATTATTTAGCATAAACTGGGATTGGGGTTTAAATTAAGACCTAGGAGGTTTGTGTAATAATGGTTTGAGAACTATTACATTTTGTGTAGGATTTCTAATAACTAAAGGCTCTTTATGTAATACTTGAATAAACTAAGCATTACAAATTACTGAACTTTAAATATCTGTGACTGCAATATACTTAATGGGTTTCTACTGTGTATTTTTTTTAGAATCAATACTAGTACCTAGGAGAAGAAATGCCAGGCTTTCGTTTTACTACACAATCTGTTCATACTGAAGACTGATCTGGATACTTCAAGCATCACTTCTGAGATGCATTTTAGATTAGACTGTTTACACTGAATGCTCACTGAGATTATGTACAGATATAAAATATCAGATTAAGGGCAAAGAAAAAAGACAAATACTTATGTTTATCATTTAGATACTCTGCCCCCCAAACACCAATCTTTTAGAAAACAGATTTAAATTTGATGTGGTGACACTTCCTAAGGTACCAGTTATATGGTATGAATTCAGAAGTAACAAAATCCCATGAAAAATAGATGGGAATAATAGAAACTAATGTACAGTCATGAAAAAATGCTGGATGTAAGAAATAAATGCTTAAAAAAAAACAAAAACCCCAAAGCACTGAGTTGCCAATTTTTTCTCTTTTTTACTACATATGTCTTGTAGCTGGCAGTGTCTCGCTGATCTTGTTTCGGCTTGAAAGTTAAGTAGGGTTGGACCTGGTTAGTTCTTAGATGAGTGACACATTGAAATACCTCAGGTCTATAGGCTGAAAAACAAAACCGAAAGAAGGAAATGGTAAAACATTTTCATATTGGGCACCATTTGCAAAAAGTTACCTCTGGACTGGATGGTAGGTCTTTTGGTTGTGGCTTCTGTACTTTGAAACTCCTCGCCTACAGAGTTTTTAGTGTTCCCATCCTTTTTCACATTTCTTAAACCATTAAATATTACTCAACCATGTGTTTAATAAGGATTGAATACTTCTGGTGGCTTTTTTGTAATTGTATTTAAAATTGTAATTGTATTTCTGTCTTTTGGTTGTTTCTTCTGTATTTTACTATCTTGTGTACTGCCCAAAATCTGTGGATTGAAGTAGGTTACAAAATCTAAATGAATTAAATAAATGGCTGCTAACAACATTATATGGTCTTCTCAGTGACATTAATAGAGTTCAGCTATACTTAAAGATTGTACCTGTTATATGACCCATTTCAATATTAAGGCTGTTATATCTTTAACCATCCATATGAAAGTTTCTTGACTTCTCCATGAAGTTTGAATTATATATAACTCTACTCTGAACTGTTGGACTTCAAAGATATCTCTTGTTGACCATTAGAACATTCCAAAAACTAGTAGTAGTATTAAGCTGACTTGATTTCATAAAAAAGCAATATGCTTTGACCTTAAATTGATTCAGTGAATATAAAGTACTGCCCTAATCTGAATTTTTAAAAAAGTACTGGCATACAAAGCAAAAGGAGACTGATGTTGCAGTTTTAAGATAGGTTTCCAAACTAATGTTCAGCTTCTCCTCCCCCTTTTTTTAATTGTCTCAGGTCTTGCCTTATTCTTCCTCGAGATATAATTATTTAGGATAACTAAAACTAAGATATAGAAAGTTTCCCACTCAAGCAGCTCTACGGTTGTAGGGTGGGAGAAATTCAGTTTTAGATGCATCTTCTCCAGCATTTATCATGATTTTGGAGCTCTGGCATATCTACTATACGTCAAAATTATTTATGTGAGGGATTACTCTATCCCTGCTGTTAATACAGTTCAGGAATAGGCAATGTTTTGACACATGGGAGTGAACACTACCTGTTTTTAGTGTCTGAAAGCTGTAGTTGATGGAAATGATGATGCAAAAATGACCAAGATTTTTCTCTTAGCCTTTGGAAAAATTGTGGATTTTCTTTTTAAAATCTACTATACGTTTAATAATAAGCCTTCTACTACAAAACGGCTGGGAACTATGCAATAATTTTAGCAACTAGTGGTTTAAGACTTGGCTTAAGGTTAAGGGTTGAAAAAAGGGAGAATTAGGATTAGGATTCATGAAGCTCCCCCAAAAGTCCATCCCGGTCTAAATATTCTTTCTATTGCAACTATTGTGAGGAAAGCAGCTAAACATTTGTTTAAAAAGACCTAGGAAAGGGAAATAAGTTTCCCTTGGTGTAGACCTCTGGACTCCTTAGAGATTCCAACCACAAAAATTGTTCATATGGTAGGACTGCTCTGCTTATTAATCAACATTTTGCTGGAGTTGGGAGATGGGAATGAATTGAATGTGATTTCATAGGAACGTAAAAGCTTTGTTGGATTAGACCCAAGGTCGATTAGTCCAGAAATTTGTTTTCAGTAGGTCAGCCAGATACTTCTGGGAAGCCTACAAGCAGGCATATGCTCCCCTCCCCTCGTTGGCTGCTAGTAGGTGACATTTCCTTTAACCATGACAGCTGACAGCTGATTGATATTGCATGAATTTACTTTTTCTCCTTATCTACGGTAGGTATTTAAGCTCAAGGCCTTTGAAATGAATGCCCTTTTTCTGGCTTGAAAGTACTGCCAGTATGTTTGAAGCACCTGACCTGGAGTGGTGTGGGTTAGCACTGCTTCTATTGAAGATAAATGAGAATGATGGCAGCTTATTGGCATCACTAGAAGTGATATTGGTTCACAACTGCAATCTATGCAATCCACTGCATGTTGTATATTTAAAAAGGATGGGACAGACAAAACCTTTTTCCCGGAATGTAGTATGGTGGTATTGGGCCTGCTATCATTAGAGGCCTATAATTCTCAACATCTTATATTTAGGAATAGCTAATTATACTGTACATTATAATACCTATTAGGGAATGTCAGACATATTTAACCATTGCAGAGTCATCAGATCACACAAAAACAACTCTGTGATTTCATCATTGATATGAAAGTACGTTATAACTGCCTTTGACTTCTTTAGATATCTGTAATAGAAGCTGGATTTTCATCTGGTGGACCTGAAGACATTGAATCTCCCACCTGTACATTATACAGTTGCAAACCTGAGGTATTTCTAAGGCATGTTTACAGAAAAAAGTCAGCCCAACTAGATTTTTCAGTTATTAGCTGTTATATTGTGTCTATTTAAACATGAACCTTCTCCATTTGAGGATAGCACCTTTGCATAGAGGTATTCCTCTAAAATGGATACAGCTTGGTTTTTTTCTCATCACTAGTTTTCAACTCACTAACCCAGATTATTACAATGAAGGGAAGTCCATGCCTATTTTTCTGTTTCGCTTGCTCTTTCCTTTATGTAATTCTGGTGAAAGATTGGCTAGGCATATCTAAGATACTATACGTTGCCGGTTCTCTTGTTTTGAGATAACTTGGAATTATTTAATGCTATTCATAATACTGCAGTCTGATACATAAGTCCTATTAACAGGCAAAAATTGTAGTTAAACAATTCAGAGTGTACTATATAATGTCTTTATTGAGCACTCTGAACTAACATTCATTGATCTTGTTGGAAAACATTAAACTTTATAGTTTTTAGCAGTAATAACTTCAACTGAATGTTTTTTGTACCTATCATCAATCATGCATATGTTATGTCTATTAACAAGAGAAACTTTTATTAAGGAACTGCTTTACATGAACTGGTTGCTTCAGGTCATGCCACATCATTTCAGTTAGACTAAGATAAGAGCTTTGATTCTTCCATTTCAAATTTAACAATTTAATTGGCTTCTGTTTTACATTTATTTATGTGTGTTTAAGAGCATTGCCATAGTATATAACTCAAGTTTAAGTTTCAGCTCCCAGAAGGACATACTGGTCATTTTCCGGTAGAATCTACTGGTACAATCCAGACTGCACTGTTCCCTCACCAATTGCAAGACACCTGAGGCTGAAAATCAGCTCCAAATAATGATATGTCCTATTTCATGGTTGGGGTGTAATATGTCAGATCTCCCTAGTAACATTCAAGACTGGGGAAAGAGCAATTATCTCTGGGCATGGGTTAATGATTTTTATTAGGAATAACAAGCAGTGATAATACAAAATTTTGACCAATAAGTTTGTTATCAAATAAAAAATTTAGAAGCAGTTTATATTCTGGCTTTCTTCCTTCAGCTCTTTCAGGGTAAAATAAAGAGGAAGGCAATCTTTATGAGAAGGAAGACCATTCTGCCACTGGATTTTGTTTATACATTTTTTTACAAATGTTTTTCATTAATAACCCAAAGTTCCATTTTCATCTTGTGTAGCCTCAAAATCTTGTTCTTTAAATGGTACACTGGGCTGTGCAAGTAGTCTTGGGCAAATTTTCATTTTGATTTTTGGAGAACAGCAATTTCCTTCATTATCCCCCCCCAACTGTTGTAGTTCAGTGTTTTTCTTATGTGGACTCGTGAAAACTGACATCGAACATGGCCTGCAGATCCTTTGCTGTTACCATGGATTTGTGACCTCCAGGAGTTTTGTATTCTCTTGAATGATTTGTTGGATAATTACTAGGAAGAGGTAGCAATGCTATTACATTTTCTCCAGTTGTACATCATCTGCTAACTGTAGATTTTAATTGGAGGCCAAAATCTTTGGCTATGGTTTTGTGGCTTAGCCCACTGGGCCCCAGGCTCAGGAACACCAGCAGTTCTTTTTCTGAGTCTGCAGACTGAGGCATGATTCATTTTCATAAACGTCTATTATGATGAGTAAACTCCAATGTTAATAATTACAGTTGCATTTGTTATTAAGAGAGGGCTTCTCAAAACTCACACCTGTGACTGGAATTTCTGGCATGACTTAGCCTCTTAAGAGAGCTGATTTTCCTAGGGCTTTTTCAAAAGGAGGAAAGTTGAGTCAGTATGTTCAATAGACATGACAGACTGCACTGTTTGGAGTGTTATTTAAACAGAATCTATAAATGGATACAACTTATATAAAACCCTGATCACATTATAGGTACCGTACGGTACAAATAAGGATTCACATTTTCCCCCTTTGCCCATATAAACTCTGGCTTGCTGAATGCTATGTGGAAACCTTTTGGAGAGTTAACAGAAAATGAATGGGATATTTTTTTCCAGAAGGAATGAGATAATTTAAACTAAATGTATCCAACACTGAACGGAGAATTGTTTAGAGAAATGTGTTCTGTGCATGACAAAACTTAATTCCTGTTTTCCAATGTGGCTAGCCAATGATCATTTTTGTTTGAAAAAACTGTTCAGAAAAAAGGGGTAACAGGCAATACTGAAAGGAACTTTTGTGAGAATGTTTTCTAACCCAATTTTTATACTTTAAATTGCCTTTTTCTATATATTCCACCTTATTCTAGAACAGGGGTGTCAAACTTACAGCATCTGTGGGCCAGATGCATCACATGCTGGCCCTGCCCCCACCCGGCTTAGCGAAGGGGAAAAAAGTCCTGATGCATCACATAACGCCATGAGTTTGACACCCCTGTTCTAGAATGAAGTTCATGTAGATGAAGAGTTTATTATTCTATGCTCTCCCATATATGTGCATGTATCATATTCCTGCAGCCATCTTCCCTGCCTGGACCTCTAGATAGTTGAGACTTCCTAGAAGCTTGTTCTCATATTATCAATGAGACTGCATTCTCATTCTCAAATGAGGCAGTCTTGTCCAGTGGTTAAGGTGCTGATGTAGAGGCCAAGAGACTGTAAATCCTAGGTCTCCCTTAGGTATGAATACTGGAAGGGTAATTTTGGCCAATCACTTTCAGCCCAACCCACCTCACAGGGCTGTTGTGAGGAAAACAGGAGGCAGAGCTATTAGGTATGTTCATTATCTTGAGTTATATACAGAAAAGATAGGATAAAAATCTAATAATTGTCCTGAGTAGAGAGCTACATGGAGTGGAAAATGTACCAGCAAGATTCCAGAAAAGCACAAACAGCTGTTTTATATTAGAATGTATCTACTTATCTATTTAGTCAGTTTGGAACAGTGTTTTCAGGATTTTTACTGCAAATTCTCATAGATGATTTGATGCAGAATAGTCAAAAGGGGAAAAGAATCTATCCTGTTGTTTTTGGAAATATATTATTCCACCTTATACCTTTCTCCATTTCAAACTATGCCCGACATAGCATTATATCTCTATCTGAAGAAAGTAGCCACTTAGTAATTTTATCATAAGAACTTGGTAGAGAAAGGCTGAAGAAAATTGCTGCAATTATTTCTTAAAAGAAGCCATAAACCAGTATTTTTCACACCCCAGCAAATTGTTTTTAAAAAATCCATTGCTCATACCCAACTTACCAACCTATATTCCACATTAATTTTGATGCAATGCAATTCCTTATGGAAATCCCGCTGTGTAGATGCTTCTAGTACATTTATTTACATCTGAGGGATCATTAACTCCTAGATTTGCTGAATGTTGTTTTACTTGACTTTTTGGATATGAAACTAATGCCAACTCTGAGAATTTAGCAAACTATTAAAAGGATTTGGATCCATCTTTGCAATTCATTCAGTAAGCATATTCAGTTGGAGTTTTTCTTTCATTTAGCAAACAGAAGCCTTAAATGACCTACTCTGCCTGTTAATAAGGTTATAGTAACATGTAGTCTGATATCAGTACATGACTACTATTTATATAAATGTAATATGACCTTAACCACAACAAAGAATCACATGTGCACAGCAGTCAAGGAAAATGAATTAGCTCTTTTAACAAATAGCTGTGATGATCTAACAGAAAGGAATAGGCTTGCCCCTTAAGTCTTGTCTATGTTTAAAGCAGGAGTGGGCAATTTTTCTGTGGCCAAGGGATTAATGTTTGTGGGTCTGGGTTTGAGATAAGTGCTAGGTATTCTTTGCATTTCAACTGCAAAATGGTTATTTAAGGGAGACTATTGTGGCTTTCCATATGTTTCCTGCTTTAAAATGGAAAAAAAAAACTGATTTGTCAAGCAATCATATTCAAAAGACCTTCAAGAGCACTGCAATTCCACACAGATTTTCTTCAGTGATCACATTCACAGAATTACCAAGTAAGGATTGCTTCTCAGTCTTTTGGCTAAGATCAAGTGTAGAATTACCAGGTAAGGGTAGAAGAATAGCAACAGAACAAAAACTCATCACAGAAGACTTGTACAGCCAAGGCATGGGTACAAATTATTTGACAACCCAGGAAGACAATGTTTTGGGACTACAATGTCCATAATTCATTGCTACTAAATATACTGCTCCGGCACTTTAGTGCTAAGTCCCTAATGGGCAGTAATTTGTTTCTCCATGTTCAGAGCTGTTTGTACTTAACACGCTTGCACTGGGCAAGCTTTGGCAAAAATGTTCACTTTGGACAGCAACCTGGGTGCAATATCCAAGTCAGATGTAAGGTCTCTTATATTAGTCTGCCATACAGGACTAGTGAAAAATGGCTGCGCAGCATGGTCCTTAAAAAAAAAGCATATAAAAACTAATCAACTTTAAAATCTGTGTCAAAAATAGAATAGTGACAAAAATGTCTTGCACTGAGGTTATGTATTTCAGCTTTACATGAAATATTTTATATATAAAACTCTGTTAAGTGATTTGTCCAATTTAAAAATCTAAAGAATTCAAAAATAAGGCATTCAATATTTTGAAAAAAGTACAGATTTACAAAATATGTATATTCTGTCATGAAAACTTCACACCAACATTATACACTTTGAAAAAAATACAAACAGGATATATTACAAATTTATGTAGCAATAACTTAGGTCATAACATGCAATAAAAAGTACATTAATCAAAGTACACAAGCTTTTAAAGTTTTGAAACTGAAGAGCATTTGCAAATGCATCTGTACGCAAGTCAAACGTGGCACTTGAGTTCTGGTAGCATTTCCTATCGCAAGTTAAATTGTACATGATGATTATGGGATGTCTGTTAATGAAAGTCATTTCTTATGAATCATTCCAACTTTGTTCAACAATAGCTGAAACTCGTTTTTCATATTCACGTTTGTTCTCTTGATAAAGCTGTGCAGCCTGACTGTTGGCAGGACTATTAGGATTGGGTTCATCAAGCAGTGACTGAAGGTAGAGGAAGCCAAAAACATGAAAAAATAGTATTAATTAGCATTAAAAGGATAAAGACGAAATATAAAACAATGCAACACCGGACAGAAATTATAGCTAGACTGGTGTTATAGATACTTTGTATAGTGTTAAATTCGTCAAAGCAATTTTTTTTGACAAATGTAGTCATACACCAACTAACTTAACAATATAACTTACACCTCAAGATTATATAGCTAGTACTTTTATATAAGTCTGAAGAAAGTGTTCATTATTACTTTTTAAATTACCTGAATTGAAGTTAAAATAGATGAGACATCGTATGTTGGACTCCAACGATTTTGAAGGATATCTAAACATATGCTTCCATCTGCATACACTAAAATAGAAGATATTATGTAATTTGTTTCAGATCATTAATTTCTAATTTTCTACAAACACAGAATAAATAATAAGAGCCTAGGTGGCGCAGTGGTTAGAGTGTTGAACTGCAGGCCACTTCTGCTGATTCAATCTAGCGGTTC
>JANHFL010001474.1:500429-511299 GCA_032468155.1 Oxyrhabdium leporinum
TACATACATACATACATACATACATACATACATACATATATATATATATAAATTTAAAAATAATTTATGTAATTAATTGTAGGACTGAACTAAGTATATATGTTATCTGTTTACTCCTTCCTTTCCTTTTTATGTTATATATTCTATCCATTTTTACAATGTATGCTCTTCAGGGCAGGGATGTATACACTTACAGATTATACACTTAAAACTTATTTTAAGTAACAATTGGGGGGATGGATTGTTTGTAAAATATTATAGGGCCTGAAATCACTCAGTGATGCAAAATACAAATATCAATTGATACCAAACAGAAGAATTTAAATGATGACATCATGCAATTGAGATGAATTACATTGCTTATGTTATTTGCATAAGTATCATTATTAATCATCAGATATTTTTTTATTTTGCATGTACTAAAGGCAAGTTGCCAATTTCCTTCAAAGCTACTTTTTCTCTGAGGTCTAATCAGATTTAGAAATCTAGGTGTGTTACTCTCTTTCCAGAGTTCTGGAAATGTTGCTTCCAACTCTGCATAGTTTAGGGTCCTCTCCCTCCCTTTCCATGTTCTTTCTGTGGGAAAATTTAAAGAAATAAAAGTCTTCAGCTTTTTACCTTATTTAACTTCAAGATGAGAGAATTTGCGTTTACCTACAGATGTAGCCAACATGTTGTCTTAGAGTTATCTTATGACAGGTAATGTTAGTTTGTGTTCTGGCCTAATTGGATTTTCAGAAATTGCACTACTCAAGGTACCCATTATTGTACTTCTAATGTACGTGTACAATCTGTAGGACTTTAAATAATTACTAAATACTCATTACAATGAAATAAATCCAAGGTCTTAGATAGGTGAATTTATTCCCATTTCATTACAGATGTTGTCCAATGACAACTGGGACTGAAATTTCCATCACTAAGTGATGCAGTCTTAAAGTGCAACTGCACTGCTAAGTGATGGCAATCCTTGCAGTCCCGGTTGCCATCGTAAACTGAATTCCAAGCTAGTTATGCAAGGCAGCTGCTGCCAGTCTTCTACAACCAAAGTCAGTGCAGAAGCTGGCAGGAAGTTGCAAATCCCAGGACAGCAGGCTGCTAAGTGACTGCTGCTGGGTGGGGGAGGGAGGAACAGGGTGTCCCAGAAGTTCAGCTCCAGCTAAGGAATGTATGAGTGTGTGAGAAAAGTAGATTGGGGAGAGTGTATGAGAATCCAGTGAGGGTCAGGAGAGTATGCAAGGGTGTGATTAGGACTGAGGAGTGTATGTGAGGGTGCAGTGCGGGTCAGTAAGGGTGTGTGAGGGTTTTATAATTGGTTCTGGCATGATGAGTACTCATACCTTTGGACTATGGGTACTGTCTCCTCTTTGACTAACCAGCATTCCCCACATATCTGACAGTGTCTACTGACATCTTTTCCAATTCCTGACCAGCAGAACCTATCTAGTATTCGGTAGACACTTCTTTGTATACATTGTCATTTCCTTTAAAAATGTTTTTAAGGAAGTGTCTTCCCTTTGTTTTTCCAATATCCCATGGGAGATCTCCAGTATCCAGAGGCGCTCCTCTTCCCCCCCCCTCTTTTGGAGGCTTATACATCCTTTTCCAATCAAATTGGTACGAGAAGGGAAAACGTCTATTATTTTGAAACAACCTCTTCCTGTTACATGCTTTGCCTCAGTAGTTATTCTTGCCCCTCCCTCTGAGGATATGTTTAGCCAGGAAAATCTGTTTATATTAGTAGTCAGTGGGGCAGTTTAGTACTATCACAACCATAACCACCATAGTTTCGATTTCGTCCTTAACTTGTATATTTGCTCTACATTGTAGTACAAGTCTACTATGGCCATAAACACTTTTTAAGTGCTCTTTGTCCACTCTTGGTACTTTCTTGACCAAATAAGGGCAAATCATTGATTTTCTTCCTAAACCTGCAACTGGGGTTCCATTGATCTTAGCTCACATTGTTATTTCTTATTCTCTGGATGCTTGCAATATGACTGAGAAAGATCCCTTTCCTTGGCAGATTTGACAATCCTGAACTAAGTGCCCTATCTTGCCATATTTATAACAGGACCTGTTTTCTCTTTGGTTTATTCATCCTCCCTTTTCCTTGCATACCTCCTTTTTCAGTCTCCTTTTTTCTTCCCTTTTCCAACCCCTCCATGCCCCCTTCTACCTTCCTCAGTTTTTCTGACTGCAAGATAATCTTCAACTAAGGAGGCTGCCATTGTTTTTGTGTCTGAGTGACACATTTGCACCCAAAATCACTCAGGACCAGGCAGGATCTGTGGAAATTATTCCAAAATACTTTCATCTATACTACGTCTATCTGGCTGTAATCGTTTTCTACATAGGTCTCCCAGCCTTGCCTAGAGTTCTCTCACTCCTTCCTATTCCAGTTATATTCACAGAATCTTTGCATATTTTGTGACTTCATAATAGCAGAGGATCACCTCTTTTACTTTACTGTAATCCACCACCTCCTGCCACCATATCCTCCCTTGGCCATTTACATGACATTATTGCACATTCAGACATAATTAAAAATGTCTCTGTGTCTTCATCACACACTTATGGAGGGATGGATTTTTATATACCTAACATAAACATACCCTACTAAGGAGTAGAGCTACCCAGTGGTGGAGCTTCTCCTACAGTGAGTTCGGTTTTCCAGAGGAGAGAAAGAAGGTCCTTATGCTCCTTCGAGTTTCTCTTTCTTCCCCCTTTATTTTTCTAGGCAATCTCTACATTCAGCCTCTTGCCATTTCGTTTCCTCTTCTTCCCTTCTTAAGAGATGGCTCTGTTTGCTGTGTCTCCTTCATAATACTGGTTCATGACTCTGTTGGGCTGGATTTGCTTTAAACCTCTGCCTCATATGCTTCCACTGTTGGACCTGGATCTATGTGTTCTTCAGTAATCATCTCTGCCTTTCTTTGGCTGTATCTGCTGCCCCCTTGATGCGGCCCTGAGCTTGAGGGCATGCTTGTGATTCCAGGGTACTAGGAATTATGTACAAAGAATTATGTACCAAGTACTGGTCGCGTTGCTTCACCTCTTTCTTCATGCACTTATTTGAATGTCTAAAGTATCACCTGCAGGCTTGGAGCATGATGTTGTGATCTCTCATGAGGAGTTCTTTCTGATGATGACGCCACACCGCAGCATAGAATAAAAATGTTACATAATATTTATTGTACTAAACACTTCACTCAGCAATAGGCTGTTACCCTAACTCCACCCTTCTATTCTGACAAGTTGGCTTAGCATGTAAACAGGTGGGGCTCAGTCCTTACAACAGCTAAAAGTCTTAAAGTTTGTAAAGTGAATTTGCCTCTTTCCAGCATATTTTTGCCTTTGTTATATGCTTTCTTAGTGTGGCTGTTCCTTTTGTAACTGTTGCCAAGGTCCAGGCCAAGCTCTGCTCTTAAGCAATGTTGGTATTGAGCATCCGAGCTGAATTCCAGGCAGGGATCAAGCACAGATGGCCCACTTACCCTGCTTTTGGTCTTGACAGTTGACCGTCAGCCATCTTGCTTGTCTGTAGCTGTTATATGTGCCTGGATGACACTTTGCACTTCCACATCTTCTAGATGCCCCTTCTTTGTGTACTCTTCTCCCACTCACACATGCAGACACACATTCTGCATTGGCTTTCTTTTTTTTTTTAACCTAAGGGCATGAGTGGGATAAGGTTGCTGACCGTGGATGTTGGTACATTCCTGGAAAAGCCCAGGGGATGACTGAACTATCCAAATGGGATGTTGTTGTGCCAGACAAATAGCACTCGGAGTGACCAAATGATCAGCAGAGATGCAGGTGTGGATGTCTATAGATGGGCATTGTCAGTCCATCTTTCTCAGCTGGCTAGGGGGTATTGAGCACTCATATTTCCAAGATTGTAAACCACGGGTGTCAAACTCGCCACGTCATGTTGCTGTCATGTGAGGTTTCATGGTGTTTTTTCCCTTTGCGGAGCTGAGGCGGGCATGGCCTGTGCGTGATGCATCCCGCCCGCAAGCTGCCAGTTTGATATCTCTGCTGTAAACCCATGTCCCTTTGTGGAAGAGGTTGAGCTTATCTTAGCCTCAGGAAGTGGAGTGGGTGGCATTTCTGCATGGTTGCAACCACACCACTCAAATGTTTTTATGCTGTTTCTCTAAAGCACAGAGAAAAGTTCTAATTCTCACTTGTCTCACCCTTCCATCATGCATGTGATCTTACTATACTTGTTATTAGTCTGTCTAATCTCACATGCTAATAGTGTTATAATCTGATGAGAAGGTATATAAGTATGGTTAAACACAAATAAATACAAATGAAACAATACAGAAGAATGGAGACAGCTGTCTGGAACATTCTTCTCCATTATACTCTCTTCTTTTCAATCTTGAATATGGTGGGGTGGGGATAGGGGAACAAAATTGTAGGTGAAACGTTCAGGAATTAATAACAATCCCCTGCTAATACACATTCATCATTATCATCATATCTGTAACCCAGAAAATCACATCTTGGTGTCCCTATTTCACTAATTCCTATACCACAACTATCTGTTAACCACCATCATCCTCTTCCTAGGCTCGGGCTCCACCTTCTCTCTGCTCACCCAGAAGCACTATTTTTATGGTAATAGCACCCACAAAAAAGGAAGAAAGAAAAGAGAGACAAAACATACAGTAATCACACTGATCCCAGGCCAGGTTCCTTATAAAAAAAATCACCTAGAACTACTCTTATGCATCGGTTTCAGTTCTACCCAGTAAAATAACCACATTAGCTGAATTGCCAAGGATCCAGGATGAGAGAAGACATTTGATACCTTTTATATATGATTTGGACTGCAGCTTCCATCAGACCTTACCAGGATAATCGGTGATCATAGAACACATCAAATTGCTTGTTTGTGATTCAAGGCATGACATGAAGCAGTAGTTGTTCAAAGCATTCTCCAGTGATTTATTAAAGTCTGAAAAAGGAGACAGATGTTAGAATATCACTGGGAAAGGGGAAAAATGTGAGCTTGCTGTGCTTTTTAAAAATGTATGTAAAATAAAAACAATGTCAGTGATATTGTGGTATTCTCAGTTTTTAGAGTGAAATTTGATGTTGGGGTGCCTGTACCTAGAGCTGTAGTATAGAGGACTAGCTAGAGACAAGATAGCAGCATGTCCTGATCAATAATAATGTACAAAGCAAGGCTGTTTGAGAAAAATCCTATGTTGCATTATAAACATCGTGTATTACAGGAATGCTTAATATGTAGCATGAGATCAGAGATCCCCATTCCTAGAAATATGAACAAGTAGTACATGATAACTAACATATTATTTTGTTTGTGTGTCTGTGTGTCTGTGTTTCTGTGTGTGTGTGTGTGTGTGTGTGAATGCTACTTTCTCGTAGAAATTGGATTTTAAGGAAACATTGAACAACAGACATACTCCATTCAGTGGACTTGCTTTAAAATGAGAGAAAATGGAGGGAAGATAGTTTGTAGCCTGTACAGTGTGTACCTTTAACTTTTAAAGTCATGTTCTGTAATTAAAAGAATAAGGTCTATAATATTACTTTGTTAAACTGATTCTACCACAGCTGCATCAAGATTTTATCAATATTCCTTTACTAGAACAATATTCCTTTAAAATGATTAACTATTTGGAAACCACAATTCACCAAACAACTATTTAGTATTTCTTAAGAAGTCAGTAATGAAACTGACTTTAAACTGATCTATCTCTTAATATGAATAAAATTACCTTAATCTGAGTTGAATCTTAAACTATAGATGCAAAATTGGTGTTAACTAATTTTTCACAAAATATTCTCAGTGCTAGAATAATAAATGTGGGAGTAACTTGGATTATTTATTTGTATGTTTGCTGTCTTTCAGGAAACTTGACACCTCACTTTCAGAGTATTTTTATAAGGAGCCCAGTTTTCTCAGGAATGGTTCTTCCTGAAGTTCAGCATCCTAAAAATGCAAGAAAAAAATATCCCAAACTCAGTGCACTACTTGCAGATATGGTTCATGTATGTCAGAAGAGGTCTGAGTATCAAGCTTACTGATGATTATTAATTGTAGCCTAACATTCTTTTTGTGTATAATTTATACATCATTATCAATTGCATTTAGAAATGGGAAAGAGACTTGCCACACAATATAAAAACTTCTTTGTTGTTTATTTGTTTGTCATTGCCCTTTTCATATCATGTAGAGGTTTTATTGATATTTGAAATTTCAATGCAGGTCTAAAGAAAGGTATTTGCATATTTCAGATATTTTTTGAAAGTCCATGAAGTTTTCATTTTCTAGTCTAAGATGCTATTTTCCATTTTTATTCAACAGACTGTTGTAGAAAAGCTCTGAGTATATCTTCAAAGGTACTGAAAAGCAGAGAGAGGTACTCTATGTGAGCGCCTATGCGTGTATATGTATGGGTGAGAGAGAAAAATACATACTTTTAAATCAACAGACGTGATTTTACTACAGCAAGTACCATTTTTAAAAAGGTACCTTCAGATCAGTCTCGACTCCTAATAACTACACGGACACATTCATATGAGCCTTGGAAGAATCCAATATTTTTGGATGAAATTCCTGTTGACTTGACAATTTAATATATTTCTCACACACCCTAATAAATTAATATTAAATAAACTTCTTAAATAGATGCTTATTACTGTAGTTGGGGGTGAAAGTTGGCTGTGTTTGCAGTAAGCATATTCAGGTTTTATGTGTAAGTAGAGCTTTGTTGTTGCTTTCTTAATTGCATAGCACAGGGCAGAGCATTTGGGGAAAAGATGGTGTCCTCGGTTGAGATGTCCTGGATTATCAGTCATTCGTTTATGCAGGGGTGGGGAACGTACATCTGAGCCATGCTGGCTCAGGAATTCTGGGAGTTGAAGTCCACAAGTCACAAAGGAGCCGTAGTTCCCCACCTCTACCTTAGAGGTTGAATGGTTCAATTTTCTGGCATTTTTAGTCAGCATTAGGAGATTTTTCTTCCTTCGGGAGATTCCAGCTCAACTGTAATCATATTTTGACTTACACTTTCTACATACACTGACATGGTTTATTATTTATTAATTGCTCTCATTTATTTGGGCAGTGTAGTGCTTTGAATTTGATTCCAAAAGGGTTCTTAGGAGGCTAAATGTATGATCCTGGGGAAAGGCATGATTACCTTAAGGAATGGCAGACAGATGCTATATTTATGTTCCTTCATATTCCAAAGCATACCTTGGAATGGAATTTAACATGCTACATAGTTCTACTATTTAAGGCATAATATTATGGAAATTATTAGCTATTTATTCAATCTTATGAGTGGATTTTAAGTTGGCACAGTATTATGGAAACCACTAACCATCATAAAATCTTAGGAGTGGATTATAACTCTACAGAGCACACAACTGACATTACTTTGGTTCAAAGAAGATATTGTACAGAAGATAAAGTATCCTTTGATCATTTTCATCTTTATTTAAAAAACATACACATCTAGTAATGCATAAATTAACATAAATTTTCTTAGTAATGAGAAATATTGAAAATATCAAGATACTAATTAATCAAAATAAATTTATTAAGTGGAAACATTGCCTCTCCATCATCTTCTCTCAAGTTAAAAATAATAATAAACAAAATTAAAGGAAAAATTACAGTTATCTTCAAAGTATCTTCACTGGCAGCTCAATATCTGGCTACTTATAATAAAATACTAATAAATACTTAATTTTCAAAACCTTTCCCCCTTTTTATCTTGTTTAATAGTTGCCTAACTACTTTTTCTTGGGCTTTAAAGATCTAACTGAAAACAGAAAGACTATTTTTCTAACTCTCAAATATTGTTAACTTTTATTAACTAATAGATACAATTTTGAAAGCTACTGTTTCAAAATTAGACCCTTTTCTTTTAAAAAATGTTATTAATTACACATACACTTCAGTATTAATTCTGTTTAATTATGGCATGAATTGGTGGTCACAGTTTCAGCTTCTTTAAAAGTGTAATGCAATTAAAATACATAAAAATTCAAACAGCTATTTTTCAAGGTAGGTAATTAACTTAAAAATATTTGTTAACAAATCTATTTTAATAATTACAAGACACTTGTACAATTTTCTATCCATTTGATAGTTTTTCTATTTTGTAGCTTGGGTTTTATTCCAGTTTTTAATAGGATCCAAATCAACTTGTTCATTAGTTTTTTCTTTGTAAAACTACTTTATGTTATAAAACTATTTTATGCTGTACTATCCCTTTCAGCCATTCATGTATACATTTTGGAAATTATACACTTCTAGCTTTGAATCATTAGTTACTTTTTATTAATTTTTTTAGTTAACATTACAGAATAAATTTACTTGTAATTATTGGTTTTAAACTTTCTACACTGCCTAGAGTCACTGTTGTGAGATAAATAAGTAATTTTATTTTTCACTGAGGAAAGAGAGCTTGAAATTCTACAACAGTGTCTAGCATTTTTAAGACAGCTAAAGCATATTTTTAAAAAAATCCATGATAGTCTAGGCAGGAATTTAGGATTCTGGAGGACTACTGTTAGCCTTTTATTTATTTATTTGTGATGTGAGAAGGTTTGTACATACACTGTAGTAATAGCTATTTAATGATCATTTGTTGTGGATGAATCCTGATGTATTTGGTGAATAGTTATTTTGTGTCTTGTAATTAGTTTGACAAGGAATAGTGCTTTTTCATGCTTCTGATACTTCTGTTAATTGAACTCACAACTCCTTTGCTTATATGAGGAAAGGTAGAACTTATAAAAAAGTTTTTTTTAAAGTAGAGGCTATCTACAAATCTATTTTCAATTATTTGAAAATTTAAGGGTAACATTTTAATTCTGTTTAATCAAAATTTTAACTAAAAGGCTTTCCTGAAATATTATAACCCGGTTTTCTTTATGATTATAGCAAATTTCAGTATGCATATTATTTCTATATTTTTCCTGAATAAATTGCTTGAAGTGGAACCCATTTATTGTATCAGCAAATTGTGCTGGCCTAAAATTTGCTGTTCCCTATGTCCTCACTCCTTGTCTTTGCCTCTCCTTGCCTCTACTCTTCCAAATCACTAAGCCTCCTTCATTTCAGTCCCCAGAAAAAGAGAAAGGGAGATATGGTAGATCTTCTCGATCCCTGAAATACAAAAGTAAATAAACTTAGTGTCAATTCTGCTGATCATAGTTTGTTTTTTGTCTTAACCACAAAGTGATCCTTTCACTTTATATTGGTTATGCTTAAAATAAGGTGAAAGACCTGCTATTATGTTTATGCCCTGCAAGTCCCAGGCAGATATATTAAGTGGTTATGCAATGTAACAATGCAGCTGTGACTAATCTGACATGTTACATCAGTTTTCTTTCCCATGTCTCCTCTCTGTTTTGGTAATCATTACTCAGATCACAGACGTAACAATATTGGCTTTTGTTGTCTTGTCACTGTTGTATCCTCATTCCAGATTAGATGGGGAGTTGCTGTGGTTCAGCTGCCTGAACTCTTTGTGAAAGGCCCTGTTGAAATGAGGAAACCTGATTTAATCTATTATATAATGACATATTTCCTGGAGGCTGATTGATGGCCTCTTTATAATTTTTTTCACCCATAAAATACATTTTCTTAAAATTTTCTGCTATATTTCTGAAATCTACACTTTACAAATATTGTTTTAGACAGTGTCTGCTTATCAGATCTTAAATCTAAAGAATTGTACATAGTAACAAAGAGTCAGTTACATCATTAATGGCAATAGCAGTGGCAGGCACATTTGTAATAATACTGTACAGCTATCATTTATTGTTGAACAAAAGTCTAAAGAACTTGATTCAGCATAAAGTAATGAGGCCCATAACTCCTTTAGCACTGATAGATTTCATTTCAGTGAAATGAAGGGTTATCATTCATTCATTCAGTGAAAGGTCACTAAAGTTGCAAGCAACAGAATGATAGTATTCACAAATTTAAAAATGTGTTAGCCAAACATGGAAATGTTATGGCAACTTCAGTTTCTACTTTATGCAATGCTGGTACATATTAAATTTCACTGATGATACAGAAAGTACTAGTTATTGTAATTCTGGGATGCCTCTATATTAACTTTCAAATGCCACAGGATCATCATGTCAGCTACCCACGGAGTTCTAAGGAACTCTTTGCAGTCATGCCAAACAATGCTTGCTCCTTGATCAGTATAAAGCAATTTCTGGATTGATAACATTGCTTCTAGAAAAGTTTTACATGTTCCCTATGATTCTAGCAGTGAGAAATTCCAGAAATAATATTACAGTTCTTAACTTACTTTCAATGAGGGAGTATGAAATTTACAATCAACCCTGTTTTTCTTTTAAATTATATAGATAGAGTGAGAGACCGAATTAAATATTTCCCTATTGCTCGCTTTATGAAATGCCTTGTTGGCGAAAACCCACCCTCACCTCAAAAAACCTCCAGCAAAGTCTTTGCACCAATAGGACTATATAAAGAGGAGCAAAGCAATTCTGCATACATTTGAAGTCTCTTGGGCTGCTTCCAATCCAAGAGTTTCTAGTTTTCAGCCAGCGTCCCCCAGACGAACACCCTTCCAATATGCTGGAATACAATTAGCCTGGCTAGGTTGCAGAAGACTTTTCTGCAACATCTTTGTCTTGGCCAAATTCAAAACGAAAGAGCTTTTCCTTCCTGTGTTACTAAATGATAGCCTTAGGTTCATTTTTTTCCTGATGAACTATTAAACAGAGAGAGTGGGGAGGGGGGAGAGAGAGAGAGTAGGTAATGTCCTCAACTCCTGGACTTCTGTTTCCATAATTCCTAACCACATTCTAGGGGATGGAATTTATGGGAAGTAGA
>JANHFL010001474.1:547445-569402 GCA_032468155.1 Oxyrhabdium leporinum
GGCCTCGGGGCGCCAACGAGCTGGAGGTGGGGGAGGGTCAGTCCCCTTACCCGGTTACCTGTCCTCCGCTGTTTCTCAACGTGTGTGTGTGTGTGTGTGTGTGTGTGTGAGAGAGAGAGAGAGAGAGAGAGAGAAATAAATGGAGAAGAAACCCTTTCAAACAGCGTTGCCTGTAATTCATGTTATTCCTCTCCGTTGTTTCTCTTTCTCACTCTGTCTCTCTCTCACACATAGACATTTGATTGCTTGAAAGGAACAGGCTGCACTTTGCTTCTCCAGTAAGGCTGACCCCCAAGCCTTCAGCCTATCCCAGGATTGCAATGCTGAAGGCTCAGCAGGAGAATGGGTAGGGGGATTTTCCTGCCCGTTTTCCTTTTCTCAGTCTGTGCTGAGCTTAAGAAAAGGAAGACAGGCAGGAAAACCCCCCTACCCATTTTCCTGCAGATGGCCAAAAAGGCTTCCACCCCAAGCCTTCAGACTATCCCAGGATTGCTGAAGGCTTGGCAGGAAAATGCTGTTTAGATAAGACATACAAGCTCAGATCAACCGTTTTGCGGAGGACCTTCAGGCTCTGAAAATGGCGCAGATCAGCTGTTTAGTGAGGCCTTGGACACCCTAAGCAGGAGGAGCAGCTCGCCGCCCCCACCCTTCCCGGTACTGGAAAAAAAATGGGAAAAATATAAGACCTTCCCGAAATTAAGACCTGGTGCCTTTTTGGGCTGTTCAAAAAATATAAGACCCGGTCTTATTTTCGGGGGGAAACGGTAAAAACATTTGGGGAATCGATTGTCTTTACTCTAAACTGCTGCAAATATGAATTTTTATTTAGTCTGGCTTTTCTGAACTTGCTTTCTTGTATGTATGCCATTTTTAAAGTTTTAGAAACCCAATAGTATTTATATTGAGGTAATTTAACTGAGGTATAGAATTTGCTACCTTTCTATCATGGTGGAGCATTGCGTATAATCAAACTGTATAGTAGACCATTGATCTGCTATTAAAAAACATCAGTTTCTGCCAGTATTACCATAAGACAGTTAGTGTTGGTAATATAATACTTGTAGAAAATTATTTGAAATGTAATACTTGGTAATATTAAAGAAAGAATCATTCATTTGATTTTTAGACACCTGCAACCAATACTGTAATTTAATTTCAGAATGATATTTGTGGAAACATACAGACTTGGATGGACAGCTTTGCACGCATGCTAATATTGGTCTCTTAATTGAAAACTTCCAAAGTGCTATTTTATTTTGGCAATGCAGTGTGCATTGCTGCTTCTTAAGAATTTTTTATTTATTGGATCTTCATTATTTTATTACATGCTATATTCCATTTTATTCTTCTTATGGTTCTATTACATGAATGGAAATAGTGTCCTCAAATAAAGCTGATAAGAACTGACTTAGTAATTATAATTAAATAGATAATATTGGTGTGAATGTTGCAGATTTTATTTGTATTACAAAAGCTTCCATAGATTTCAGAGTTATAATTAATGAAACCATAGGGTTAGGCTTTGTCTAAAGAGTGCCAGAGAATAGCTGTATTAGTTTTTATTCAGGTAATCCATTTATGTGACCTGACTATGATAGACCTATTATGAAAATGCCATTGCATTCTGCAGAATTGTAAATGTGCCCACTGCTTCCCTCAGTTTTTGTGTCCTAAAAAGACTTGAGTACAGACATGTATTGCATGCTAGAATAGAGAAAAACTAAGCAACACTTAAGAGAAAGCTGAAACATTTCTGCTTTTGCACTTGTTCTACATTTTAAACAAAACTATTATTCATAGGGATGGTTAAATCCAAAGAGCTTGTTTTTCAAGCTTAAAAAATGATTTCAATTGTTACGTTAGTAATTTCATTAGCATGCCTTAATTTTAAGTAATTTATTTTACATTAATCTGTAATGCTGATTTTTGGTTAACCACTAACATTCTGAAGCTACGTTGCTTTGGGGAAAGGATGTTGAAATATGCTGAAGGATTACCGTATTTAGTACTGTTTCATAGTTCTCCTTCTGAGGGGCAGATGTATATAGGGTGCTATCTCCTTCTTATATGGATTTGTCATGGATGACCATAATAAGAAACATGCATCCTTTTTTGACCCGCCGTTTGCACAAAAATCTTGAACATGCTTATCTAAAATTTACCAGACTTTATTCTATCCGAAAGAATAAAAGTGCCATTTAATTCTGTCAAGAAAGTGCATGTATCTGGGACAAACATTTACCCTAATTTCTCTGAAATTGCATTGACTTCCATTTTCTAATAAACAACCATATTTGTAGTTTTGTCTAGCAATAAAAGTTTAAACTTAATGTTTTCACAACTTGGGGAGGAGATCGGCTGAAAGAAATTGAGTGTTAATCAGATACATGAGATTTGAACAAGTCTTGCAGTTGGTGTGCACATTAACATTTATATATTTTTTCTGTATGGCTAGGACCCTATTTCTTACAGAAGTATAATTAACTGGCAATCATTAGGGGAACTGAATCTTTCAATTTAGAATTGAGACTTTTTTTTTGCAATTTGGGGTTAAAATTTTGCTCTACTTTTACTATTAACTTTTAATATAGTAAAAATTTAGTATACTTTTATAAACTTTTTTTTACTGAATTGTTGCTATGATTGCTACTTTAATCTTTTGCAAACAAGTAATTGCTTAGGTTGTAGTAGTATATGGATCTGTTCCATCTTGAACAGTTTCCTAATGCATTTTAGCAGATAATTACCTTGCAGATTATTATTTTACACTTGAGAATTGGATTTAATTTTTTTTCTAGACTAAAAGTGTATTAGACTTGTCTAGCTTCATTTTGCCAACCTTAGAAATATGTAAATGTAATATTAATCTGTCAGGCTAATGATCTGAAAGTCAGGAACTTGGGTGTGATATTTTAGAAGTTATATATTGGTCCATGGTGAGGTATCATTAGTATGATGATGTTATATAGGTAACTTAGATATATATGTCCATTTCAAGTACAGTATAAGAACTGATCTATTGCTGGAAGTTGTAGAATTTGGATAGGCAAAAATAAGATAAAATTGAATCCCAGCAAGACTGGGTTTCTGTTTGTCCAGAAAATATCTGGTACTCTTCCTAGTTCAATGTTCTCAGCAATAATACCCACTTCTAGAGTAAAGCTTCCACCAGAAATTTAGATGGATCTATTTCATCTGAACTTTGATTTCAACTATCCAAAGAAACATGGAAAATATACCATCAGTACAATATTGTTATTGCTGCTGTCTCTGGTTATAATATTTGACAGTTTTAAGGATTATGTTTATATTATGCTGTTTTTCAGTTTCGATTTATCTATTTTGTGCTGCTATGGGTCCAAATGAATTGTGCTTATGTGTATGATAAGTATTGTTCAGAAGCAGAAATTATTTAAGTTTAAGTTGACTTTTTGCTCTGTTGTAGGCTAAAGAAATCTTAACAAAAGAATCCAATGTTCAAGAAGTAAGATGTCCAGTAACAGTTTGTGGAGATGTCCATGGACAATTTCACGATCTCATGGAACTTTTCAGAATTGGAGGCAAATCACCAGACACAAATTACTTGTTTATGGGGGACTACGTTGATAGGGGATACTATTCTGTTGAAACAGTAACACTTCTGGTAGCGCTTAAGGTAATACAAATAGATTTAAAACATGTTGGCATTAGAAATAACAGGCACATAGAAAATGTTGGGGTTACTTCCAGATATTTTGAACTTTATTATATTGTGTTTATATTCTGAATTACCGTAAGGATTTAATGCTGTTGAAAATTCTGCATAAAATAAAAACTCTAGAGGAGAAAATTATGCAATGGAGAAATTCAAAGAAATTCCCGCATACTAATTAAGATGCTTAGATATGTATGTAGTCCTCGACTTACAACAGTTCATTTAATGACCGTTCAAAGTTACAGCATTGAAAAAATAGACTTATGACTACTTTTCACACAACTGTTACAGTATTCCCATGGTCATGTCATCAAAATTCAGATCCTTGGCAACTGACTCATATTTATGATGGTTGCAGTGTCGGGGTCATGTGATCCTGTTTTGCAACCACCTAATGAGCAAAGCCAAAAGGGAAGCCAGATTCATTTAACAACCGTGTTACTAACTTAACAACCGCAATGTTTCACTTAACAACTGTGGCAAGAAAGGTCGCAAAATTCACTTAACTCATTTAGCAATAGAAATGTTGGGCTCAATTGTGGTCATAAGTTGAGGACTACCTGTAGTTAGAACTTCATGTTTCTTTAGTCTGTATCTCCATTTCAATAAGGTGGAAAAGAAACCAAGGACTGATAAGATTCTACTGTTGAATTTAAATTTAGTAGACTCTCCCCCTCCCTCCTATATATCAGTACTATCAAAAACAAGGTAGGAGGAATACAGATTTTTAAAATTTGGCTTCAAGAGATGTTTAGGACATTATCTTTTCTCTATACACCTGTAAATAGTGATTACGATAGGGGAAGATACCGGTATATGTTAATAGAGATGGGGACAAGTCGAGGTAGGGAACATAAAATGAAAAGTTCTTAATTGCTCTGATAATACTAACTACCTTTTTTAATAGGTTCGTTACCGTGAACGTATCACAATCCTTCGAGGGAACCATGAAAGCAGGCAAATCACCCAAGTATATGGTTTCTATGATGAGTGTTTAAGGAAATACGGAAATGCAAATGTCTGGAAATACTTCACAGATCTTTTTGACTATCTTCCTCTTACTGCTTTGGTGGATGGACAGGTATGCTGAAAATACGAATATTTTTTGTTAGTAGCAACAAAAATACAAAATACGGTGAATGTTCCAATGTATGTTAATCAAATGTTTTCCTTTTAAAACCATCTATAACTTACAATAAATATGTTCAGCTAACTAGTTTTTGATAATTAAAAAAAGTTATTTTAATACTAATTTCAATATTTTCACAGATTTTCTGTCTACATGGAGGACTCTCTCCATCTATAGATACACTGGATCATATTAGAGCACTTGATCGTCTTCAAGAAGTTCCACATGAGGTAACTTAATGCAATTTGAATTCTGAGTTGTGATTAATGTCTAATGGTACTGTTTAAATTATTTTTTCTTTTGTAATTAAAAATTACAATAATAAAAACATACAAAAGAAAAAAAGATGCAGAAGAGAGAAAAAAACTTGAAAAGAAAATAAAAAATAAAAAAGAACATAGTGGAGAAAGGAAATATATAAAGAAGGGACTTCCCCCCTTCATCGCAAGTAAAAACAATTTTAGTAACTTACCAATTTCTCTTAAAATAGAGCAAATTATCTCTTCTCATATCCAATCGTTTATGTGTAAACAAAGCCTTATCAGTTTAATCCTGGTATCAGCAAAAGTGTGTTAAGGGTTACCTGAGGTTACATAATCTATTTTAACCTTGATCAAATAAAGCAACTGTACATTCTTTCCTTTTACTTTTAACAATCTTAATCTTTCATTCATTCAGAAAATGTCCTAGATTTTGATTTGTTTTCATTTTTTCTTTGTCCCTTCTCACACAATTCTTCAAAACATTTAACAAGCCTCTTTTTTAGGTCCAGTATAGAAAATGTATCCATTTCACTCTCTTAGTTTATTTGTATATCCTTTTTAATTATTAGAACATCACTTGGTTTCTTTCTGAGTAACATCTATTTCTGTTATTTTTGGAGCCTGTCATTTTTAAATCCACCTTCAAACCAGTTTCATTCTCATCAGGTAAAACTTTTTACTCTTCCATAGTATATTTTAAACCCAGTCTGACGAAAGAGGCAGACAATCTTACAATTAATTTCTAGGCCCACATCCTTAAATAGATCTGATGTTAAGACGTTTTTCTTAATTCTATAATTGTGAATTGACTTTGAGTATTCTTCTCCTTTATAATCTAGTTCCCTCTAGTGTCCATTTTTTTAAAGTTTTTTTTTAAATAATTGATTCTCAAATCTTATTTCAAATTTACCTGGAGTAAATTTGTATTTGTAATTTTGTAATAAAAATTTGAATCACCCCTTTAGGTGTTTATTCCCCCCAAAAAATTTTTTCATGGAATTTACTTTTTGCAGAGCCATCTTCAGTCTGCTACTATTCTCCAGAAGTCTGAAGTCGTCAAATTATTGATGAGTCTAGAGTTGGCAATACATTTCTCATTTAATGCCATTTTAATGTATTAATTGAATATGGAGTTTATAGAATCCTACTAAGAGAGACAGAATTTCAGTCTAGGACGAAAGACTTGAGTACTATACAAAAATTCCTGACACAATAGAGAATCAGTGTAGTGCACAAGTGGATAATTTGTTACACTCTCCTTGTTGCTGAATATCAGGTAATGAGCAAGTTAAGGGATATCCCGAATTGTAGTTCAGCAATATCCAAAAGACAATAATTTCCCGTCTAGTAGCATAATCTTTCTTCTAATCTTCATAATGGTGGATTCAGAATTGTGTAGAGTTAAAAATTAATGCCCTGGCTCTAATTTTAAATTCATGATAATTGGTTCATTTTTTATACATTACCAATGTGTTGCAAAATTCTCAGGGTACTATTATCATACATATACCTGACAATCTTGCTAAATAAATCTTATGATTGTCAGTGTTGAGAGATTTGTGTCCAGTGCTCTTTTATTGAAAAGTGGTATCAGCCGAATAGAGAGATAAATTATTTTAACAGTCAATTTCTCTTACAAGCCGCAAGTTCTCCACTTTTGGTTGAGAGACTTTTCAAAGCAGTCACAAGATGAAAAATTATGTAGAAAGTGAGTTCTGATATTAGGTGATTTTGCGAGTTCCTCTGATGGAACAAAGATTCCAATGAAGTAGTGTCTTTTAGAGTGTCTTATTGCTACAGATAACGGTGTATAAGAATGAAATAAAATAGATTCTAAGTATGAATAATTTCTCATATTTCTGAGAAATCTTTCAGCCTTGATTTGTATATTATGTTACAGAAGAATGAATTTGACTCAGGTTTTACTGCCTTGAGTGAGGAAGTAAACCAGTTATGTAAAGTGACTGCTAGTGTTGGCAATCACAACTCAAACTTAGTGTTTGTCTAATTTTCACTTTCTGCATTATATTTTCACCATTCTGAAAGAAACTTCTTTCTGTAGATGGCTAGTGTGGGCAAGGAGATGCTGGATTTTTTTTCTCCTCAGAAGTACGTTCATTGCCACAATGTCTTACAGTATTGTTCACAAGAATTAGCTTTAGTTGAATTCAGCTGTAGCTGAAAAGTAACGGTAATTGAATTCTTAAGAATGCCCAGGTGTAGGAAACCTAGCAGTGCAGAAATTCTGGATTTCTAGTATCACTGCTAATTGTTACCATTAGCACTGGATAAGTATACTGTTCCCAACATATTTAGTCATTCCAATTGTCATTTTGAAAGTTTCCCTTTGAAGTTTCTACGTTGTATTAGGCATCTTTCATTTTTAAAGACTAAATCATAATGCTGAAATATTTCTTAGGGTCCAATGTGTGATTTGCTGTGGTCAGATCCTGATGATCGGGGTGGCTGGGGTATTTCTCCTCGAGGAGCTGGCTATACTTTTGGACAAGATATTTCAGAAACTTTCAACCATGCTAATGGTCTTACGTTGGTTTCAAGAGCTCATCAGCTGGTAATGGAGGTAAGCTTGTCTTGACCTGCTCTAAACCGTTTTAAGATGTTTAAAACAAACCCAGGTCATACCTTGATATATTTTAATACAGTAATATATTTTATTACAACCACAGTTTATATGGCTAATAATATTTTATTTGCAGAGGCTCTTATTAAAATTATATATTTTCTTTTTTCAGGGATACAACTGGTGTCATGATCGGAATGTAGTAACAATTTTTAGTGCTCCAAATTATTGTTACCGTTGTGGTAACCAGGCTGCAATTATGGAGCTTGATGATACTTTAAAATACTCATTGTAAGTATTTTGAAAATATTTATATGAGAATGTTCAAAGTGCATTATTTATACCTCCTAGTTAAAACTTTCACACACAAAAATGGTCATGCGTGCTTGAAATAAATATGCACTGTTGCTTGATGTGGCCTTACCAGGTATTTCAGAAGAGATTATTTGTGGAAGATCCAATTTATTTTAAAGTTGTATAGCTTTAAAATTTAAAAACATTTATGTTTGGATATTTCAGGGTGTATTCATTAATTCATGAGTTACTATAAAACCTAACAGCAATCCTTCTTAAAATTATATATTATAGCTTCAGTCCTAAGTTATGTTAAGAAATAAATGCTTCTGCTATATTAATACTATGTGTGTTTAAGGAATCTTTTTACTTTTAAGATTCACACAAATAGGCTGAATTCCTTTTTGAATAAATTCAGTGAATGACAAGACATTAATTCTGTGCCTGAATAAAACTTCCTTTGGAAATTCTTTTTCTCCCAAAGTGGCTCCTGCCATTTACTTTGTTACACTTAGCAGCATTATAGGGAAGCTTCTCTGTCCTTCTGAAGAAATTGCTCTGAAGTGTTCTTTGAAATTTCAAACAGTATTGAGTTTATTATAGGTTATTTAAAAAATATTAATAGACCAACAAATTTCAATTCTTTCTTCCAGTTTGCAGTTTGATCCGGCACCACGCAGAGGTGAACCACATGTTACTCGTCGCACCCCAGACTACTTTCTGTAATGAGATTTTCCACTTGTACAGTATTGCCATGAACCATGTGTTGACCTAAAGGAACATGGGAAGAGCAACAGTAACTCCAAAGTGTCAGAAAACATTTAACATTGAAACCTGTTTTCACATGGACCAAAAGATGTGCCATATTGAAATTCAAAGCCTCTTGTCTGTCAGCGACTGTGACCACTTTAGAATGAACCAGTTCATTGCATGCTTGAAGCAACATTGTTGGTCAAGAAATCAGTTTCTGGCATAGTTCTACTTGTAGTTACTTTTGCTTTCTCTGAGAGACTGCAAATATTAATACGTAGACATTTAACACTTCGTGAATTACAAGTAACTTTCCATTTAGCTTTAGCTTTCCAGCATGATTGTAGATAAGAATAGCAAACTATCATTGAAGCTTAATGAACATTTTAAATAAGCACCAAGACTGACTTTTCTTATTTGTGTTCTTACTTTGTTTTTTAGAGAAACAATTTAATTTAATTGTATTATTGTTTCATCTGAATTCTGTTCCCACTCCCATTTTTCTCTCACACATTTCCTCTACAAAGTGTCCCATGTATGTGTTCATCATAGTGAATTACTTTGAAAGAACAATTTATTTCTGTAAGATGTTGCTGCAGGAGAGTGTTGCAGCATTTTTCATAATAAACTTGTGAACTAAGTTTGGAATATGATTGACTTTAAAATGTATTGCAAGCACATATCATGTTGTATTGAATAAAAAAGTAGCTTTTATGTCTCTTTGAACCTTTGAAAGACTAAAACAAGACTAAGTCACAAACAAGCTGTTTTCAGGAAACATTACAGTACATACAAATTGTAATCCAAGGATCAGATTTTGTAATCTGTGATATTATTAGGCAAATAATTACTGCCATAATTCTGTAAGCATTTTTCAAATACTTTGGGAGAAAGTATTCCTTGAAACAGATATTCTGACATTTAATTCTATATTTAAAGTGAAAAAGTATTGATTGTGAAGTTAAGTCTAACTTCACCTAAGCATGGTCTTAAAAATTATATATCCTCAATGTTCCTGATGAAATCTACTTTTTTGCTATACTTGTAAACAAAAGAACATGAGGTTACTGCTGCTATGCTACTGAATGAAAAATGAGAAGGAACTGGTGAGAGATCATAAATCAATCTCAATACTCTATACCCATTTTTAGTAGTAAGTCTCATACACATTACCAGAAGGCAGTGCGTAACTTAGACTAAATACTCCAAATACTTGCTGAATATATTCTGATCACAGAACTTGGGATATTTAAAAAGCTAGGAAAAATGAGCCTATTATAATGGAAGTTAAATTCTTACTTGCAATTGTTGGTATCACACATTTGTTGAATGATGATGAAAATAGTGTAACAATGGGGATATACCAACAAGCCACCTGTAACTGTCTCAAATGTGAAAATCAAACATGTATTAATAGTGATTTCCTCTTTCTTTGTAACTGGTGTTTTTACTTACCATTCAATAAAGTAGTAATAGAATAAAGTTGGGAGAAAAGTCCTTATGTGCACAGGGCATGTTAAAGTGTTGTGCATACTTTGTGATTCTTGAAACTTTTTCATGGAATGAAGTGGGCTGATACCTTCAATTTCAAGTAGTTGGCCTTGCATCAAGGGTTGCTACTCAGAAGCAGGGAAAAATTGCTTCTGTAATTCCCAGCCAAGGCATTTTTAACTCTACATATAAGTCTCTGTCCCTCTATATATATTTATACACATACACACAGAGAGATATTTTCAGTTTCCTTTTCCTGAAAAGAATTCAAAAATTGAGGTTTTTCTAAGATAGTTACAAAACCACAAAGGGACAAGTATAAAGAAACCGTATTGGCACTATTACTGCTCTTCATTTCCCCCCAGCATCAGTTTACCAGAATAGTCATTTTAATAGAAATTTAAGTCCAAATATTTAAAAAAAACGCACCAAATAGAAATTAGATGACACCTAAAACACCCACCAATTAAAAAAAAGTAAGCAGTAAGTTAAAAGCGGCCAACTTTTTCTATGATATAGCCAGTTAAAACACCAGTTTAAACAAAGTATTTTTCTTGCGCTGTTTTAACTGAATAATTAACTGAATGATACACTGCAGCTTCATTTTGCAGCTTCATCTTTTCTCCACATCCCATATTTAAGCACAGAATTATTAGAAAATGTTTCCATGTACAGTATGTTACCCACTTTTAAGTATAGTAACTTCCATGATTGTAATTCCTTTGTCATGATTGGAGAAGCTTTTCAAAGTGGAAGTCACTCTTCTTGGATTCCATTGTCTAATTGGCTGCTTTTAAGACATTCTCTAAGCAAGTTACCGTCCTTGGTTAAATATGGTTTCTGGAAGTGAAAGAGCTGATTTTTTTCTTTTGAAAAAGAAAAGGCCTATTGATAGGTCTTGTAAGCGTTACGAATTATGCAGAAGAATTGTTCAGCTGAAAAAGCAGGTAGTAAATGTTTAGAATAATTTGAACATAATAAAGTATGGACTATTTTTATATAATTTTATGTTAATACAACATATACTAATGAAAATACACAGCATACCTAGTCATTTACATCACAAATCACTGGACACTTGTGGTATTTAATAAATCTGACAAGTTGATTTTGATCTATGAAAGTTCATATGATAGCTCTGTTACCCTTTAACATTTTTTAATACTCTTGTTTAAAAGAATCATCATGTTTGAAAATCATATAGTTAGCATGGCCAGAAAGCAGTCATAGTTAAATTCCTTTTTGGGGGGTGGGGGGTAATACCCAGCCAACTTTGGCTTATCTAGAAAGCTAATTAGGAAACATCTGTGGAGTATTGGTTTGTCCAGGAATTTAGAAAACATCCTGAAAAAGCAGTGAGCCAGGATTAACTCATACTAATAAGAATGCATGGAGATATCAATATAAATTGTTGAGCTCATGCTTGGTTCAAAGGCAATTTTACTTACAAGTAATTCTTGTTTAGTGACCAATAACTCAGTTGTTAAGTGGTTGCTAAGTGAAATTAAGACTGCTTATGGTCTCACTTCAGCTTCCCCTTGCTTTACAGGCCTGAGAAGGTCATAAATGCAAGGATTGCAAAGTTACCTTTTCATCATAAATGCAAAGAGTTGCTAAGCAAGAACTACCTATGCTATATTAGATAGTGCTGGCTATGGGGGAATTTGATGTTTTCATCAGTATCTGGGCTAAGTATTTCACTGTGGCTGACAGTGATCTCTTGTATTGGGTTTATAATGCCTGTAGTCTGGATCTACCTGGACTTACTGTATATTTTTGCTGCAGTTCACTCTGTATGCCCGAGAGGAAATTTAATGCTTGAAGATTGAACACTCCAGTTCTACAAATAGTAGAAGGGGATGTTTGATGACATTAATATGACATTAATATTTATCAAGCAACAGGTGAGACTTTCCAGCTTGGAACAAAAAAGGCTTTGCCTTTATGACTATGCATAAAAGTGAGGGAGTAGCAAGTAAGGATATAAATTGTGATATTGCTGTGATATCGAGCATCATATGGCATTCATTTGAGGTAACTTAGGACTGCTTTGGGAGCAGTTTTTGCCTAAGCTAATTTAAACTTTGGTTTAAGTGGCAGAGACCTCTAATTCCAAACACTGGCTTAGTGTGTTGTGATCTGCTCCTTGAATTGGAAATAGTTTTTCAGAGGATGCTCCTCTCAAAATATTTATTGGGGGGGTGGAAGGGGAGGAGAAAACAACGTACAATTTGAAATTTTATTGTGCCAGAGGAGTAAATGTAGTGCTGCCCATTATATAAGCAAGACCCTTTCCAGTGCTTCTGCTTTCAAAAGTTGAAACACCTATGCAGTTAAAATAGAACTATTGGGGTGTTTGTGTGTGACTAACCAATAAATCAATTCTGTATTCTTATTGAAGAAACAACCTGAATAATTCTCCTAGCTGGGTAATGGCAACTAACATCTTACCTGATATGAAACAGTAGATGTAAAGCATGTGCTAATATTGGGATGATGAAGTAGTTTCTTACCAACACAGGCTGATTCACTTAATAAAAACGCTTGATGCATTTGTGGATACACACATATAACTTTAACATAGTAAATTTAATTTCTTAGGCAGCAATGAGCTACTTGATATTCTTTCTGTTTCAATTTCTCTGGCTTCATCAATTACTCAATATCTTTTGTGGGAGGGGGACCAAATAACCCCATGGAGTAACAACCAGGACCTGAGTTCACACAGACAGCATCCAGGATGATCAGACATGAATTACGTAGCCGTTCAACTGCAACAGGGAAAAGAAAAGGGAATATAATTCCGTCGCTCAGAATAAACGAGAAACTGTCCTTCATATTATGACGTAACACCGTCGCCACCATTATGAGGTAGCTCGACCGCGCGCGAGCTCGTAGAGGGCAACCTCCGATTTTGCCTGAAGGACCCCGAGGTACTTAACATCTAAATACGTTTAAGGGTCTCCTTCTTCTTTTTTATACGAACTAGGTTATTCCCCTCTCGGCCCCTCTGCAGTCCCTCCACAATGAAGGCGGGGGACCGATGCCCTCGGAGTCATCCGGCGTAGGCGCTCAAGACGACGTACACAGCCCCGTGAGTGGAAGGGGCGGGGACAAACGCCAGGGCCCTCGGCTCGGGTCCGCTCCGCCCCCAACTCTATAAAATGCAGCGGCCACAAGACGATCCAGTGCGCCCTTAATTTGAGTTGGGTGGCGTGTCTTGCGGGGGAGAGGCTAAAAGGCGCCGCCGCTATCGTTGCCATTGCCGCCGCTGTTGTGCTGCCTCACGGTGAGTGAGGCCTGGTTGAGGTTCGGGCCTCTTCAGCGGATGGTGAGGGGCGAGAGTAAAGTTAGGAGGCGGCTTGTGAGGGCCGCGGAGGAGGAGGAGGGCGGCTTGAGAACCTATCGCAGGTGGTTGCTAAGGGAGCGGCTTTCCCCCCCGGGAAGGGGTGCGGAGATGCGCAGCCGAAGGGCCGCCTCCGCCATCTCTTCCACTAGCCCGGCTCGTCTTGGAGAGGGAAGGAGGGAGGGAATAACGTATTTTTATTTATTTTGTTATTAAAAAAGAGAGGGAGTTGACGATACGTGCTGCATTTCTTGACGGTGTGAGGTTTTTGCAGGGCGTCTTTAATTTGCAAAGGGTGCACACTTCAGAGGGGAGAGAGAGTGTTTTGCTGGAGCGAAGCAAGAAATACAATATAGTGAGTGAAATGAAGGGTATAGGGCTGACGTAGCCAGCCGAGCGCTTTACCGTCCCTTGTTTGATGCAGAGGCTTTATGTACCCTAAATGCTTAGTCACGATTGCCGTTTAATCCGAAGCTGCTTATAAAAAGCTCTTTTAAACAATCTGGTGAGTTTTAAGCTTATCTGAAAAAAAGTAACTGATAATGGACTGGATCCAAGCCTGGCCTTAGGATTTAAGGGTGTCCTAAATCATGGGATTTCAATGATGATTAAAGTGTCCATTCAGCTTAATGGATCTGTTTGTCTGAATAAACAAGGTTCATCCTGATCTCATCACTGCATACTTTATAACTGTTAGGTTTGATTCTTAATATTGCATTTATATTTATAGTTCATTAAAAAGGCTTATGTATTTTAATGGGAACTTTATGAAAAATACCACAGCAACTTAATTATTGTGCCCTGAGCTCTCCAAAGTAGTATGCATCACTTATGTATACTAAGAAATTTATTATCCGCTTTTCTTTTAAGGGGTCACAGTTGAAATCAAGAATTTTGCTTAACTTTATCCAAAGTGGATTATGTACGATTTGGATACTATTTGAACAATTCTAAGAATTTTCATATATTTAGTGATTTCTGGTTCTATACCTTGAAAAATAATTTGGGTTCCTCGTAAAAACACTCAATACTAGTTATGTAGCTTCTTTCATGATGCCTGATCACTTTCTAATTCAGAACAATAGTTGTTTTCCAAGTAGCGTGAAGAACGATGGTGTACAGGTAATTTGTTGAAAGTGTAATATATTTTCAAAACTTGCTTTGTAAATAGCCCACATGGTTGGAATTAGGTCACTGACCATGAATCATGTCAAAATGCCCAAATAGTTATCTCATTCTGTAAAATGAATATCTGCTTTTGAAGCAAGGTACAAGCATATGCAATACACTGCGTTAAATAGCATAATACAAGTCAGATTTAGAATTTTAAGTAATTTTAGTCATACATTTTTATTGGTGGTGTGCAGCACTTTAGATTGGAAAGTAAAAAGTTATTTTGAAACACTAAAAGGTAAAAAAAAATAAACAAGCTTCTTGTAATATTTAATCAAAACATGTATTTTAGTCTTATGCACTAATATTCCATAATAAAGATTACCTTTAAGGAGTCAACATTGCAAATATAGTCAGAGTGAGTTGTAATCTGATCAGCCCTTTTTTTAGCCATTAATTTTAAGCAAACGATTACTTAGGTGATATAGCTTTATTGACCACATTATGATGATGCAGGGATGGGTGAAATTGAGCATTGTAAAACAAAAAAATAAATTTCTTTGCAAATATGGTTTACTGTATTTTTGATGAATACACATAACTGAAATGTCATACATAAAAATACAGGTAAAATATTTTTCTTATTCATTTACAGATGCCTTCAATTAAACTACAGAGCTCTGATGGAGAAATATTTGAAGTTGATGTTGAAATTGCAAAACAGTCTGTAACAATCAAGACTATGCTGGAAGGTATGAGCATCATAAAAGATAAATGCTTTCTGTATTTCTGTTTTTCTCTACACACACACCCCTAACCATTTTTTATTTGATAAATTGGATTTTAATCTTTGAATCAGTCTTCGGGGTCATGGGATGTCTTCCTTTTCAAGGAAGGAAGGCAAGAGAGAGTTTTTACAGCCTAATGGAATTCCTGAGACTAAAAGCTGCTTGGCAAAGGTATGGGTAAGGTGGTCTAATTTTTGTTTTGAAGCTGATCGTGAATTCTTACTATGCCTTGCAATTGGATTACAGTAAAACGTTATGAAGCGATAAGATAAAAATAATATAAAAGTAAAAGATACAGGAGTCCTAGCGGATTTTACTCTGCTAGTTGTTGCTGGCTATAGGGGGCAGTGCTCATCTCCATTTCAAGACCATTGAGTCAGCACTGTCCGAAGACATTTCCATGGTCATGTGTCCATCACTGAGCAGTGTTACCTTCCCACTGATGTGGTACCTATTTATCTACTCACATTTACATGCTTCCCAACTGCTAGGTTGGCAGGAGCTGGGGTGAGGATGGGAGCTCACCCCGTCACATGGCGCTTGGATCTTGAACCTGGCTGCAAGCTTTTCCAGTAGACAAGCCCACCACCTTAGCTGCTGAGCCACCACGCCACCATAAGGGTAATACAGATAGATTGTGAAGTTTTGCAGGATGACAGCTTAATTCTGCTTGTCAGCATATTAAAAAATTGATGAGGGAATTTAGGCAGATAGCTTACTTTTTAAATCAATTGTTTGTAGACTTTGGAAAAAGAGTCTAGAAATCTTTAAAGATTTGTTTCCAGAATTTTCTCTTGACTGTGGTGTGATTTTTTTTTAAATATGGATTTGACATTTTTATAATAGCTGCATTGTTTGCAAGCTACTTTTACAGTTAATTTGAATGTTGGAGGGGTAAGCAGCTTTTTGAAGAAATGTATTACTTTAGACCTTTTCTCTGTCCATAAATGATTATTTGTGATGTGTACAAATTCTGTATTATAAACACTTTCTAAATTTCATTGTCTCTCAATTTCAGTATAAGTAGTTCTTGAGCTATGATGGCAGTTGTAAGCAATGTGGTCGTAAAACATCATCACATGATTGTCAGTGATGGCAATTCCAGTAGTACCAGTAGCCATTAAATGAGGATTGTGTAGGTTGTTGAGGACCTCACGTAATCATGATTTCCTATTTCCTGCTGGCTTTCCCCATTGCCTTTGCTTATAGGAAGCCAGCATGGAGCATAACAAATAGTGACCAACAACATGCTATGGTTTAATTCTAAGCCAAGTGTTGAGAACCAAGATTGTAATCATGTGGCTGTGGGAGCCCAATGATGGCTGGAATTTCACTGATCCATTATAAGCCCCTCCCTACACAGCATTGTTGTAACTTTGAATGGTATTGAACAAATGGTCATAACCTGAGGACTAGTAATCATTCAGGTGATTGCTTGTCCCAGTAGTAATAAGTAGAGAGGGGAAAATGTGAAAACTCTTAAAATTTATTTCTGGAAAAAATTTATTTTGAATAATGCAGAAAATAGTTAAGGAGTGAAAGGCATTGGTCTGTGTTTGGAAATTCATCGAATAAAGAAATGAAAACAATATCATATTCAGAAAGTGATGTTTTGTGTCATATTCTCAGTCCCTTTATGTCACTCCCAATTAATATTTACTTTATCTGTTTGATAAAGTGGATGACAACATTTAAAATATGTAAACTTGCTATGTTTTATTATATTTGTGGTTTCTTCTATTTTAATTACTCTTGGCTGCCCACTTTTACTAAGTAGAGGAAAACAAAGTGATGTTACATTGTTTAGAGTTGAACAGCCTGTAGCTCTATTTGTAATACAATTATTTTAAAATATATCCCATTCCCTAAATTGGTAAATTTTTGCATGAGATACGTTGTTACAATGTTGTTTTGCATGAGATACATTGTTACAATGTTGTTTCACATGAGATAGTTGTTACAATGTTGTTACCGAATATGCTTTTTCAACTAACCCAAAAACGTATTATTTGATTTTATACTTCATTTTCTAAAAAGTTGTTTTCTTTAAAAATTCTAGAAATTTTACATCTGTTTGGTTAGTTACAAGGGAACAGCTACATCAAATACTTGTATAGAGACCATGACAGAACATTGGAGGGTTTTAAAAATATATATATTTACCATTATATAAAATATTTGTAACATCTTGGTATATCTCCTCTTTTTTTGTTATACTTAAATTTATGCCACTTTTTCTGGTCATGTTTCTTCACTGCTATTTCAGGGTATTAGCTTCTTCAAACCAGATAAAATCATCAATTAAAATGGATTAAAATGTGCTTGCAGCTCTATTCAGTGTAAGCCTAGAAATATTTGTTTTAATCTCATTTCAAGTGAGGATTGTGGGTACATAAGTAAGGATCATGTTAATCATGACTTGTGACAGCCTGCTAGCCTCCAACAAAGTCAGCAAGGAAGCCAATAGAAAGCTGCAAGTCCTGAGTAGGGGAATGCTATGGGTATGGTTGCAGTGGTGGTGGTTTGTGGCGCTGTATGAGTATGGGCTGCAAAAAGGGCTGCAACGCCATACGGGCGGATGTGTGCTAAGGTGTATAGTTGGTGGGATGCTTTGGATTTGTAGCTCCATAGCAGGTCTCTGGAATGGAAAAAGTAGTGGGTATGTAAAGTAGTTAAGACTGGGCCCTATCTAACAAAATAAAATTCAGAGATGAAAAAAGTAAGGTTTTACACTTAGGGCAAGAAAAACCTTGTCTTAAAATGCACAGGTACAGAAAAGATGGTACATGGCTCAATAGCAGTAATTGCAAGAGGGATCTACGCATCCCAGGGGACAACTATTTAAATATGAGTCAGCATTATACTGCAGTCTGTCGAGATCCTTCTGGATCTTGAGCCTATGTTCTGGGGTGTTGGCTATTGCCAACAAATACAAATACGAAGCCAGGGAAATGGATCTGTTTACAATCTTACCCCGTGTGTATTTCCTTAGAAGGTCTTTAAGTTCTTTACTTTTATGAATATTTTATATTTTATGGCCCAGATAATGGCCCATAATGATGTTAAAGGAGCAATAATAGAAACTGAGGGGTCCTTGGTGCCCTCTGAGCTTGCTTGTTTTCTTGCAAACGTTTCATTACCCTAACTAGATAACATCATCAGTGCTAATCCTAATGATGTTACCTAGTTAGGGTAATGAAATGTTTGCAAGAAAACAAGCAAGCTCAGAGAGCACCAAGGACCCGTCATTTCAACCCTGAAATATAAATATTCTACTTTATTAATAGTAGAAACTATTTATTCATATCTTCATATTTACAGAGAAAAATAGCAATTTTTGGAGAGAAATTGCTAGATTGATTTAATTGTTGTATTAGTAAAATGGCTGCTAATTCATTGCTTGTTTTCCTTCTTAGACTTGGGAATGGATGATGAAGGAGATGATGATCCTGTTCCTCTTCCAAATGTTAATGCAGCTATACTAAAAAAGGTAATAATTCTATTTTAATGAAATACAGAATTTTCAAACAATCTGGTTGCACAATATAAATATGTTCTAAGTTAATTTTTATATTGAGAAGTAGTATATCTAATGCTTGGGGAAGGCAGTTCTGTCTAAAAATTATTGGATGGATTATAATTTTAAGTTTATAGGTATAGTCTTGTTTTTGCTGCACTTCATTTGGGATACCTATACTGCAGAGTAAAGAGCTGGTGTTAATTATATAATCCTCCCTGGCTTGGCACCTGGGTACCTTGAAAACTGAGGTGCTCCTTGTCTCACATTTCTGGGATGCTAGGAGACCTGAATCTAGAAAGTGCTGCTTCACAGCAGTGTCAGTGTAATGGCATGGGCTTCCCATTGAAATCAGACCGGCCTTCTCTCTGGTACCTTTTAAAAAGCTACTGTATTAAAAATGGAGCTTTTTCAGAAACAGCTTCTGTAATTTCCCCTGCACCTCTTGTTTTCTGTCCTTTGATTTTGTAATTTGGATTGTAGATTGTTTTAATTCTGTTTTTATTGTGATATTGTAAAACATGATTTGTGAGATTGTGTTGGGAATAGATTTTGTTCTGCATGATGTCATGATTAACTGAAGATCTTGAACTCCTGTACAATAGTAAACGCTAAAGCTACGAGACCACCTTTGGTTGAGTTTCCCCCTCCCCAGTGGGGACTGGACTATAGTATTTAATATTGGTTAAGTTGTAACTATTGGCTTACTGTTGTCCATGCGTTTTATGATAACTTTATGTTTATAGTATACTACTGAATATTTCTGTGAGCTATTTAGATTTTGAAAGATTGATTACAAATACCTTCACATTACTTCGGTCAATCAATTAAACAATTCCTCAATGCAAAAATTAGGCTTGTTCATCTTTGTGGAGCTGACTCCTTTGAAAGGATTAGTTTTTCTAATTGGAGTGCTTTTGAATCCCTCATTGCTTCTGGAAGGACAATTTTCTGGTCAAGAATGCCATTGTCTAGCTTTGCCATTGTAACATATATACCACTTCTGGAAAATGCAAGTTTGTTTATGTTGATACCAAGAGTGATTAAAACATTTCTTATATAGATTGCTGCAGTGCGCTTCACATGAGGCTGACCTTGAATCTTTGGAAGTTGCAGTTAGTCCAAATATGACAGCATTCTGGCATGCATTTTGTTGCCAATTTTGTGCCATTTTTGTTGTCCATTTTGTGCTGTTTCTTCTATCACTTGCATTAATTAAAAATAATGTTAAGTTCTTCAAAGGGTTTCTTATATTTGTCATAGTGTTTGTCATAGTGAGGAGCCATTAGAACTTTCTTGTGACAATAGCCCAATTATGCAATTTTTATTCTGATTATATTATTTCTGTTTGGTTTACTTTTAGGTAGATTTGTACTTTTTAAATGTTTAAAATTAGACTTAATTTTTTAAAGAGTAGTTTGTATTCAGTGGTTTCTGTACTGTAAGATAGTTCAAATAGTTGTAGAAAAACAAAATATTTGATTATATAGTTAATATCAGGGCAATATCCTGGCAAAATTGTTAAAAAACCCTTTAACCTGGCCTTTCTATATTTTTAGACATAACAAAATAGAAATTTGCATTATTTTTACATTATTGAAAAAAAATTTCCGCAGTTGAAAGTATTTTTCTAGGAAGTAGTTAAACTAAACTGTTTTAGTTAGGAACATTTCTGTTGATCATTTTTACTGTTTTATTCTATTTTTTCTGAATATTTTTCTGTAAATCCTTTGTATTAGTATAATTAGGCCTGGAATTCAGAATAATAAATTATATAAGAAATATGTGAAATCTGATTGGTATTTTCTACTTTTCTATCTCTGAAAGATTGGTACTTAAGCATTGTGAGCATGCTTAGTTTGAAAATGGTATAAGCCTTTTGTTTACACCCATAAACCCATAAATCATGTTTGCAGTATTGTGCTAAGCAATGTTTATACAAAAGCTTTGTGGATACCAGTAGAGCACTAATTTAGGGCAGTAGAAAACAAAACAAATTTATCAAGCATTTCCATAACATACTTCAATTTCCAAAGGTGATTCAGTGGTGTACCCATCATAAAGATGATCCACCTCCTCCTGAGGATGATGAGAACAAAGAGAAACGAACAGATGATATCCCTGTGTGGGATCAAGAATTTCTCAAAGTAGACCAAGGAACGCTCTTTGAACTCATCCTGGTAGGTTGACCTAGTATATCCTCCTTCATTGATGTTTACAGACTAATGAAATATTGGAGTATAATGGTGTGTGTGTGTATTTTAATGTCATAAATACTTTGCAGTTGGGTAAGCAAAATGCCCTAAAATCTAAAATCTCAAATGTCAAAGGTAAGCATTATAATTGTAAAGATGCAGAGATAGATAATACAAGCAACTCAGTAAATGAACATCACTTAAAGCAGGGCCCCCCAACCTTTTGGGCAGCAAGGACTGGTTCCCTGGAGAGAGGTTATTCTGGACTGGAGGGGATGTGGTTTTGTGTGCTGCCTGGATCCTGCGGATGGGGTTTGCACGGCCCAGTTTCTGGCATGCCGCAGTCTAGTGCCGATCCACGGACTGGGGGTTGGGGATCCCAACTTAAAGCATGTATAATTAACTGTGCCTACAGCATTCAAGGCTGATATTTTGCTTAGTTTATCTCAAAAGTTTAAACAAGAGAAAGTATGTATGTTTACTGCTTTGTAGTTCTTGCTGCTTTTTGAAAGCTCAGCAGAACTAGTTGAACAATGAAAACTTGATATATTGTGTCTTATGGAATGTGTATTCCAAAGTATAGAATTCATAACAGCACTGTGAAATGTTAACTGGAAGTCCTTACAAAGTCTGTAAATGGAAGAAAGGCTTGTTAATGCCATTAGCAATAATATTTCTAGATTGAGCAACAAAATAGTTACACCAGGCTTCATTTCATTTCAAGAGCCTAGGTGGCGCAGTGGTTAGAGTGTTGAACTGCAGGCCACTTCTGCTGATTCAATCTAGCGGTTCAAAT
>JANHFL010001475.1:0-11149 GCA_032468155.1 Oxyrhabdium leporinum
AGCTATGTTGACTGACAGCAACTTCAACCTGCTATTCTGCTGTCCATGTTCTGGAAGGACACAAAAATAATCGAGTCGAAACAAGGGGGGAAATAGAAAGAGAGAGCACTCTGCACACCCACTTCCTGAAGGCAAGAATACAAATCTAATAACTTTTCCCTTTCTTACTTGATTTAGAGGTTGAACCACTGTTTGATTGCCGTCATAAAATCCAGAAGATTTCACGCTTTGTTTCTCTGTAAGGAACAAGTAATTTCAAAAAAAATAATTAGCAAAATATAAAATCCATATTAGAACAATAAAACTAATAAAAGATTACATATCACATTAAAATAATAAAATCATCCCCAGCCCCAGTGACAGCACTTCACAGGAGCTCTTGAATGGGCTCTAACCCACTCTGAGCTCCCCAGGACCGCTAGCAGGACCAGGGCTTCAACGCCTTCCGGAAGAGTGCTAGAGTGGGGGCCATTCTAATCTCTGGGGAGAAGGTGTTCCAGAGAGGAAGCCGCCACAGAGAAGGCCCTTCTCCTGGCTTCCATCAGGTGTATCTCCCTAGGGGACAAGACTTGCAACATTCCCTGCCTCCCCGCTCTGGTGGGTCAGGCAGATGTAACCGGTAAGAGATGGTTCCTCAGATAACCTGTCCCAAGCCATGAAGGGATTTAAAGGTGACAACCAGCACCTTGAATTGCACCCAGAAGGAAATTGGCAGCCAATGCAGCTCCTGCAGGAGAGGCCATACATGTGCACACTGGGGTCTGCAAAAACAAGGTGGGCCGCTACGTTTTGTACCAACTGGAGCTTCCGGATGCTCTTCAAGGGCAGCCCTATGTAGAGTGCGTTGTAATAGTCAAGACGGGAAGTGACTAGGGCAGGGGTCCCCAACCTTAAACACTCAAGCAGCCATTTGGACCCGGGGAGCCACAAACCCCGGGGAGCCACAAAAACTGGGTGGGTGTGGCCTACTCGATGTCAGTCACTCCCACACAGTCACATGGCCTCCCTAGCTATGCCTATCCAGCCATCAAATTCTCTAGGTCTCTCTCTCCCCCTCTCCGTATCTCTCCCTGTATCTCTCTCTCCTCTTCTCTCCCCCTCTCTCTGTATCTCTCCCCTTCTCTCTCTGTATCTCTCTCCCCCTTTCTATATCTCTCTCTCTCTGTCCCTCTATCTTCCCCTCTCCCACCTCTATCTCTCTCCACCCTCTCTCTGTATCTCTTCCCCTCTCCCTATCTTACCCCCTCTCTCCCGCTATCTCAATGTATCACCCTGTGTCTCTGTCTCTCGCTCTCTCTCCCTCTACCCCTGTGTGTCTGTCTCTCTCTCTCCCCATCTCTCTCTCTCTCCCCTTCCCTCTCTCTCTTGTTCTCTCTCTCCCTCTCCCCCTCCCCCTCTCTCTTTCTGAACGCCACGGCTGGGCCAAGCCAGCAAGCTCTCACTACGACTTTTATTACTTCTTTTTGGAAATCCGGGCTGGTTGAGCAACGATCGCCAACCATGGCAGAGGCTTCCCTTCGGGTGACTCTCCTCATCCTTCTGCTCTCGTGACCCCCTGGCCAGCTATGGTGGGGCTGGGAGGGTGCGCATGTGTATGAAGACCCTCCTCAAGCGAGCGTCAAAGTGCAGCAAAGGCACGAGCTGGGTGGGCGGCTGCTTGGATAAGGAGGGTCTTAACAGGATGCAACAGGACGCGGCTTCTCTCCTGCACTAAGGCTCCGGCCATCGCGTTGCCGTGTCCATCCCCACAGCAGCTCTTCAGCTGAGCCAGAGCTCCAGCATAAAATGGCAGGAGGGGAAGGCTGCCTTACGTGCTAATTTTTTAATTTAATTTAATTTAATTTTTAATTTATATACCGCCCCATTCCGAAGACTCGGGGCGGTTCACAACAGCTATTTAAAAACAGTATAAAATATAAAAAAGTGACCAAAACAGTTTAGTCATATAAACGTGTTTTGAAATAGTAAATACAAAAATCTATTTTTATCTCTAGTGAATTTGGGTTCACATATATGAACCTCAGACAAGATCTATATCTTGAATCTTTTCTTTTCTTTCTCATATATGTAATTGGCGTACTTTATAACTTTTTATATTCCTTCTCAAATGCATTAATATTCATCTCAAGGACATCTGCCTTTTACTGAATTTACCATCTGCATTAGCTTGTTTTAGAACTAGCTGTTAGCTACTTTTTCTTCATTTTGTAAAGAAACATGATTGTTTTTTTTTAATAAAGTACAGCACTCCAAAATTTTGAAAAATTATTTTTAGTGCTGATTCTATAGGTCAAATGGATTCACAGCTAATTCCAGCTTCAATTTTTGGCACGTTTCAAACTGTATACTGTCTCCTTCTGTAGCCAGAACATTAACAGGAAGACTGGGCTTATGGTCTCCCAAAGAAAAGGAACAGAAGCATGAAAACGATGGCTGTGTGGTTTACAACAAATTGCTCTTTGCAATGTCATCCAAATATGTTGAACAGTGGTTTATAGAATACATGGTTTCTTAACATAAAGGTAGTCCTTGTCTTAGGACCTGAATTGGAACTAGAATTTCCATTGCTAACCCAAGATGGTTGTTAAGTGAGTTGCACCTGATTTTACAACCTTTTTTTGCCACTGTTGTTAAGCAACAGTGAATCAACTGCAATTGTTAAGAGATTTATATGGTCATCAAATGACTCTGGCTTCCCTCATTGACTTTTCCTTTGTGGAAGTTGGCTGGGAAGGTCAGAAATGGTGATTAAATGTCTCTGGACTGCTGTGATCATCATAAATACATGCCAGTCGCCAAGCACTTGAATTTTGAACATTGTTGCCTTGGGGATGTGCAATGGTCATAAGTGTAAGTCACTTTTTTCAGTGAAGCATTGCTATACAAATGGCTGTAAATTGAGAACTACTTGTAGTATATTATTTTTAAATGTGAGGCAGAAGTAAGATGGATCAATTTTCTAGGAGAAAACAGTGTAAAGAAAAGTCAGTTCTACTGCTACATGTAATCTGGATTGCAGACCACATCTTTAAGATACAGGCAGTATTCTGAAACAAGCCTGAATTCATATCTAGCCTTAAGCAATTTACTTTTGCTGCTTGTTTTGCTTATTCTGATGTTCTGTTTTGATTGCACTCCTGATGCTTCTCTTTGGTTTCATTGCTTGCTGGAGTTTGGGATTTATTTTTAGATTTGATTGGTTTTACTCTGGATCCTTTTTAATTTGTTTTGAAAATTGGGAGCTGTTAGATTTGAAGGACAGTCAAGACTCTGCTTAACAAATAAATATAATGCAACACTTTGAACACATAGCATTCTGCACTTGCTGCCTATTGCTACCATGCATCATGTCAACATGCTGCAGTAGTTATAGACCATCTTCACTGGATGGAATTTTTCCTGGTGTACAGTAGTCTGTAAAGTTTAGAGTGTCTTTAAAAATTTGAACTCAGAATTCCTTAGGAAAACAGGACCCAGCAAGGCCTGCAAAGATTTTAGACTATATCTTGCACATTTGACCATGTCTTCTGGAGTTGACCACATCTAGGGAACAGTCTGTTGCCAGCTCAGATTTATCATTATGAGTCCTTCATAATACCAATATGTTGGGTCAAAACCATTAGTATTTTTAGGAGAAGCAAAGTGGGATCAGTGAAATCCAAGGCAAATGCCAAAATTACATATGCAATTTGATATCATCATACAAATGCTTCTATTACGTAATGGTATCCTGGTGTTTTATGCAAATACTCAGTTTATAGCATTTGTATAATGATTTTGTTATGGACACATTATCATTTGCTGCTCTGCTGTTCTCCATTCAGCAGAGATCCTTGAGGAAGATCCCAACTTCTTGTACTGGGCTAAGTCAAATCTCATCAAATCCTTGCTGAGAAGATAATGTTAAGAGTGCAAAACGTCACTAATAAAGCAGTATGCATGCAGCTTCCAGGCCCAGCAAATAGCACCTTTTTCCTCATTGTCTGAAAACAGCTCCAGAGTCTCCGGAAGGAAGCAGGTGCCATCGCTCCTCTTGCAATTGCCAGCCATAATTGGAAAGGAGAGATACATATAGTGAAAAAGAGAAGCTCTCTCTACTGTCTTTTGAGAAGCAGCTTATTAATTCAGATACACCATGGGAGGGTAAATGCAAGGTGCAAAGCAGCATGTACAAGTGGTGGGGGCGTTACAAAAGCCCACTGTGGAATTAATTATCATTGCTGTTGGAAACAAGCCAAAGCCCAAGGCTTCTCCCTAGAGAAGTAGCAGATCAAAAAGGGAAAAAAAACATAAAGAGAGGCAGAGAGCTCTGGATTCAGAACACAATAAATACTGTGGAAAGAAGTTCACAAAAAGCAGCTTTGCTACGTACAAGTATCAAAAACATTTAAACACGAAAGATCGGATGTGAAAATGAGCTGTATGAGCCTGATGGGTGTTAAGAACATATTTTTTTATTACGAGATTTGTTTCAGAGCCTTTTGGAAGCCTGCTCAAAATATATTGTGCTGCTGCTCACCTAAAATGTGCCGTTGAGCTGCAAGACATGGGGCTCCAAGCAGTTTTCTCTAAAACGTAGAGGTCCCTTTAATCAAAAATCGATTTTCCTGAAGTCCTTCAGAATGTAATAATTAGTGCAGATCTCTTGACTATTTCACACCCTCATCAATGCAAGGTAGACTTTTCCTTCCAGTAGTGTCTAAGCATGTCCCACACTTCTTTGGGAAGATGTTCCAAATGCTTTGGACTCTCCAGTGTCCTCAAATTATTATCAAGCTTTCGTTCCAACACAGTTAACTGGCTGCCAGGTAGAAATGACTAGTACAAATGAAAGTTACGGGAAGGAGGAATACATTTGGTGAGCAATATGGCACATATATAGGATGGATGCAAATATAAATTTTGGAAATGGAACATCACAAAATGATTCCTCTTTGTAGATCATTCTCATAATCTAAATTCTCTTAAGAACCAAAGCTGGAGACTTCAAGTAGCTAATGAAACTAAACTGTTCTTTCTATTATTTTGCAAACTGTGTTCTGGTAGAGGCACAGTTTGCAAAATAATAACAATTACACATGCAAAAATTTTTGGCATTAGTATTAAAATAGTTCTGTTCAGAAATAAAGTTGCCTTGGTAGCTCATTGAAGTTGATCTTCTGAAGTACTGGTGCTTTTTCTGTATCCTAAAACTTCTTAACAGTTCTAAATTAATCAGTAAAATCAGTATTTTTGTTTCTTGTCTCCACCTTTCCATTAAAATTCCTGATAGTGTTCCTGAGGTCCTGAGTTATATATTGGAAATCTTGATAACAATGACCATAAAATCTATTGTAGAATTCCCCCCCCTCTCCCTTTTCACCTTTCATTAGCAATAGTTTTAAAACCAAAGATCCTCAACTTGAGGCAACTGCATCTTCCAAACATTTTGGCTGCAGCCCCCACAGAACCCATAAAGATTTTTATATGGCCAAAGATAATATATCTATGTATGCATATTTCTACAGAAATATATCAGAAGAGTAATTTTAATAACTAGATTGTCAATGTTCCGACTGACGAACCCAACCAAAACAAGCATGGCTGAGACGATCCAATCTCTTAATGCAAAACTTTATTGAGTACATCATATCAGCAAAGATAAGGGCAAAATCAGATCTAACTATTTCCCATGCAAACCCATATAGCTAAAGTTCAAGTCTTCCCTCCCCCCTGTTAGACCAGGTAATATTGTCCAGTGGAGACTTCTGGTATTGTTTTGAGAAAGTCTTTTTTGCTCTGGTAAACACCAGAGAACGTCCTTGATTCCCATGGCTGGCATCTTGAAGCCTAGAGCTTAGTTCTATCTCCCCCTTCACTCCCCCCATAGTTCATTGGCAAGCTGAGAAGTGATAATGTTGCAACAGCAAAAACACCATTTGAAGCTTGACATATATTTTAATCAAATGTGCAAATGAACATATATCAAATGAAACTTAGTTTTTGTTGACTCGTGGATAATCTTATGGAGTGTGACCCCTAAGTTACCCACTTGTAGGAATACAGTACATGCTGATTTATGGTCGTGTCATCCTGGATCTAAGCTGAAAATAACTATGCCAGTCAATGCTGTACACTGATCTCAACCTAATGTCATACTGTGGCATCTGCATACAATATTCATTTGTTACATTTAAAAAAATATCTACCCAGTTATGGATATATCTTCATGGATTACCTAGCAATTGGTCTCAGGGGTTCCAAAGTCAATTTAGTATATTACATTAGAATCATAGAAACCATCAGCCATAGAGGTCCACCAGAAGCCATTAGACTCTCCTTAGATAACTTGGGGTCACTTATTCTCTCTCAGACCGAGCTACTTCTATGAGTTGCTATTATGAGAGAAAAATAAAGTTAATTAAAAAACAATTTAATCAATTCAGCTTGAAGCCAAGCACCTTAGCAACTTTGGGTGGCTTACAATAAAAAAGAAAGAAAACAATACATATAGAAAAAATGTGTAGCTGGCCAAAAGACTAATTTTAAAACAGAAAAGAAAAAAAAAATCCAACTTGTAGAGGCTCCACAATTATAGTTTCCAAAGGTCTGGGCGAACAGCCAGGTTTTTAATGATTTTCAAAAGGGTGAGAAATGTATGGATCTCTGGGGGAGGAGAAGTTTGCAGGTGTCGCAACAGAGAACACATTCCTCCTGAGTTCTGTAAGATGACACTGTTTAATCAATGGGACCTGGAGCACATTTGCTATCTCACTGGATAGCCCGAATTAATCAGAAATAAGTGATCCCTTAGAAAGACAGGAGTTCTGCCATGATAATTACCCAGAAGCCAACTGGTAATCAGTGCAGCTCATGGAGAACTGGGCTCACATGAGTATAATGCAAAATTCCCATCGCCATCCACACTGCCAAATTCTGAACCAGCTGTAGCTTCTGGATGATATTCAATACAACCCCATGTAGTGCACATTACAGTTATCCAATCATGAGGTGCCAGGGCTTGAGTGTCTGTCTAAAGGGCAGTACACCCCTCTACAAATCTAAAAAAGAAAAAAATAGTGTCAGCTGAGTCACCTGTAGAATGTGGTGTCATCTGGAACTTGTTGCTGTAACCTGAAGTCTATGGCCTCTTTAAGTCTCTCATTCATAGGAATGACCTGTGGATCCTAATGAATAGATGACATTGGAAGCAACCTTCCAAGGGACCACTGTAGACTAATGTATTTTACTTCCCAGTTCATAGGGTCCAATCATTCTGATCTCAGCATGGACTGTTTGATTGCTCCACAAGAGCCATAGCTGGAAGGCTGAGGTTTCTCAAAGCAAAACCACAACAGTATTGATTTAATAAAAAGCATAGATAGGAGCGAAAGAGCTGACTCTATATCGCCACAATTTATGTTCTGTTTGGATTCCCTGGAGGTGTGAGCAGGTCTTTCAAGCACAGCTGCAACCCCAGCATTTTCTCCTGTCAGCGCTTCTGCTTCCTCATGTTTCACTTCAAGTATCTGGCGTAATAAAATTGGACAATTTGGAGGACCTGGATAACCTGTGAAAACCTGCTTGGACCTCTGGTTCCAAGCATCTGTCTGCTGCTTGCTTCAGTAAAGCTGAGAGGGCATCACAGGACAAGGATGTCAGTGTGCTAATTTACAACTCCATCTCAGAAGTCCCATAGACTTGGGAAGATGAAACAGAACACTTAAGTTCCATCCTCCTTAGGGGAAAAACAACCCTGTACATTTTTCTGGGTTGCAGTTAATTATTATCATTTAAGAACTAGGAGGCTTTGGAATTAGAAGGCTGCTCAGCTCCTGGCTGAACAGGATGTTTGGTATTAGATCAGAAGCTCAGAACATCTCGGCAAAAGAAACTGGATGACCTGGAGATCTTTTACTTATTGTGGGTGTTCACTGGTTCTCAGTGGATTTTATTTTTTCATTTGTCCCTCCCTCTGACAACAACAAAAGACATGCTGGTAGTGAAAATTGCATTTTTTTCCCTAGAATTATGTCTCTCAATATAATTCCAACACACTTTACTAATAAAATGATGCCCTGAAGGCAGCAAATTTCTTAAGTATGGTTTGGGCTAAGTTAATTCAAGATGATTTCCTCATAAGATTATTATTTTTTAATTTTCCTTTTTTCAGTCAATCTTTTGAAAACATGGGGCAAATGGTCCAATCTCCTTCAGCCATCCCTTAAATTCATTCATCCAACTGTTAATTTCTCTCCATCCCCCTCTCTTTCACACGCAACATATACATACAAAACACAACTTCTCTGCAGAATAGTTGTTTGTTATTGGAACCTCAGTTTCATTCTGCAGATAATTCTTCACAGCTACCCTTGATTATTAGCTGATTGCTGCCCTGTGCAATGTTCAGGTCCACTGAATTTAGATGTAGTAGTGAAAGAATGCTACCTCCCCTCATTCAAAGGGAAAGAAGCCATATTCATGAAGGCTACAAAAGGGCCATGTAAGATGGGGGCGCAGTTCAGCCTTGGGGATAATTTTGCAGGATGTCTTGAAGATGTGGGTAGACATGGAATCAATCCTCTTTAGACAATCAGAAAAGGGGAGACAATTCTGGTTGCTTCTGTAGCTGGTTCCCATATGAAATATGATGATGTGGGATCGCCTTCATTAGCTCTTTCTAGTGCAGATGTTTAGATGCTTTATATTTTCTCTGTTCCAATTGGCTGTGGGTGCTCTGGGAAATACTTTTTCCGTGTGCCTGCTCCATAGTAGCAATACTGCTTCCATAGTAGCAATAGCACTTAGACTGATATACCACTACATAATGCTCTACAGCATTCTCTAAGCGGTTTACAATGTCAGTATCCTGACCCCAACAATCTGGGTCTTCATTTTACCAACCTTGGAAGTTTGAAAGTGAGTCAACCTTGAGCCAATCAGAATCGAACTCCGGACAGGCAGAGTTAGCCTGCAATACTGCATTCTGACCACTGAACCACCAGGGTTTCAATACCTATTTTGCATGGGGATGCCTCCCTTGAAAAGCTGAACTGTGGGGGTTTCTTTCATCTTTTTGCAGATTCAAAGGTTGATTGATGAAGTGCTGGCCTTCCTTCCTTCCCTTCCTCCCAAATAAAATCGACAAGATTTTGCCAAGTTTCTCATTTTAGCCCAAGCAACTGGAAGAGCCATAAAAGCAATTAGCTCATGCTTTCCTGGGATTGGTAGGAGCATGAAACAGGGAAATCCACTGATCAAGGGTTCTTTTAACAATGGCCAAAACAGAATCCAGTCTATCACTGTGGCCAAAATGAGGAAAGGGCATGAAATTCAGAGAATGATTTCTTAAACAATCTGTTTATGTATGAGAGAGAAATAGGTGAAGGAAGCAACCATTAATCCTGCGCTGACTCAATAAAAAAGTGGAGCAAGCAGGGAAAATTCCATTTATAATAAGGAATAATTATTCTTTGCTGTCCCTGCCAGCTTATTTCCATAGTGATTGGGTGCTGATTTTAAGTGACCCTTTGTATGGTGACCATTGGAAATTTGAAAGCATTCAGTGCCTTATCAGGGATCTTTGTTCCAGTTTGCTGATCTGCAAAAAGGCAAGCTGTGACTGATTTCCTCTGTCTTGACTTATTAAATTGAACTTGTCCTTACAGTCTGTGAAAAAGGAAACCTAGGAAGATTCTGACCAACCATTTTCACATAGCTTATCTTGATTGCACTTGAAATTGTTTTTTATACATCTTCTGCAAATCCGTTTCTTTCTTTTTCCCCATCTTCTACAGTTAGTCATTTCCATGTTTTAGTGTTTCAGAAGCTGTCTTCTTTCCTGATCCCAGTTCTGCAGGAAGTCTGACTACTTAAGATGAGCTGCTTTGGTCTTGCTCCTGCATGTGCAATTCACCAGATCCTTAATATGTATAAATTTGCAACAATCCAGGCAGAATTTGCTTTCCCAAATAGACTCATTTATCCCAGTGTAGGACAACTTTCTGTAGTCTGGCTGGGTGATTATCGGGGGTGGTGGTGTTGAAGTTCAACGCACTTGGAGGGCATCTGTTTGAGGAAAGCTGATGTGGGTAATTGGGGAGATGTTCGGTAGAGCAGTCATTTTCTCAGCAGTTCCTTCAGTGCTACTGAAGACTAATTGGTTTGAGCCTTATGAGTTAATGGCAAGGTCTGGATAAATTTTCAGTTTTTGCTAGAGAAATGGCAGCTGGCAAAGCCATGTCCTTTGTCTCTGCAATTTGTTAGTCAGTGCTCTCCAGCTGGTAGGAGAAAGGTTGCCACGCTTCACTGTCAAGTAACTGCAGCTAGGGCAATCTGTCATCGCGTTTGCCACTGCCGTTACTCAGGCAGCATGGTGATCACAATCTTGATAAGAGGCTCACAAAGTCTCTCTGAGGCTCAGTAACAGGAACTAGCCTTGGTGAATTTGCTCCCATATTGCTAAATAAGAGAATAGCATTATATGGGGAAAGCCACGTTGCTTATTTTGCAGAGTCTGTCTACCAGTCATTGTGGTCTCTGAGATACATCTAACCAGAGTTCCTCATTGCTGGGCTCAGAACCCGATAACAACACTGAATGCACTCTGATTTGTGGACTTCAGCTTCTGAAATTTTCTAGAGACAGCATTGCCATTGGAATAAATTCCTGGAATTGAAGTCCCCACATTTGAAAGATGTCCAAGTTGGAGAAGATTTGTTTATTTAGGCAAAAATTAATGATATGTCTGAACAAACCATAGCTTTTGCTAAGTAAACCTTTAGAACATTTATACAGAAGGGATTGCTTCTACTGTTCTCCATCTCATTGCCCCACCAGAAATAGGATGGGAAGAGCATGTGGACTGAAAGCTTACAAAGCTTAAATTCAGAGCATGTCCACAATTTGATGTTATCCAGATGTGTTGGAAATCCATATTTCCACTGGTCAGGTGGGCTGGGAATTCTGGAACTTATAATTCAGCATATCTGAAGGACAAGGTGTCAGTTGGCAAGGCCCACTTGACATTATGTGTAAAATAAGCAGTAGTGATGCTTGATGGTACTATCCCTGCATAGCCCCAAACTTTGAAACTGCAGAGAGGGGGGGGGGGAGAGGAAACATTGAGTACTAGGTTATGTCACTGAAGGAGCAGAACAAAAGAGGAAAG
>JANHFL010001475.1:18235-43975 GCA_032468155.1 Oxyrhabdium leporinum
ATAAAAGTGACTTATGACCATTTTTCACACTTATGACCATTGCATTTCCACGGCCGTGTGATTTACATTCAGATGCTTGACAACTGATTTCACATTTGTGACAGTTGCAGTGTCCCAGGGTCATGTGATCATCTTTTGCAACCTTCTGACAAGCAAAATCAATGGGGAAACCAGATTCATTTACCAACCATGTTACTGATTTAACTAATTCACCTAATAAATGTGGCAAGAAAAGTCATAAAATGGGGCAAAACTCACTTAACAAATTTCTCACTTAGCAGCATAAATTTTGGGCTCAATTATGGTTGTAAGTTGAGGACTACCTGTAATTCACATTTGATAATTCACCATTTTGCAACTGCCATTTTAGGAGAGCACCCATGACAGGCTCTTCAGATGTTAGAAATGCCTATTGTTTCAAAAGAAGTTGACAATCTCTGATTTATAGTGTTGAATTATATGTGATCTTATTGCTGAATGTTTATTGCTTTAGTGCTCTGTGCAAAATGAGAAAACAAACCAGCCTTGGGTTATGATAATGCATTAGTTGAGAATGGAAAAAATAATCATGCAAGGTGTTATGGAGTGAAAAGAGAAAAAGTGGTATTTGTGGAAATTAATATTGCTTTTTTTGTTTTATTCTCATATACTGTTTTTCATGTTCATTCTGCATTAGTATCTTAACATATTTAACTGTGTTCTCCCCCAGAATGACTTATGTGAGATATGCAGCCATATATATTGAATAACATAAATACATTATAATTTTAAGTCTGTTTTTTTATTTTTTTCAGGATGGGAGCATTTACATTACATTCCAAAACTGGGAAGCCTATGCCATCTGTCTCCAATGGGTAAGTCATATTTGAGCTCTCCTACAGATTAGAAAACAGAGAAGGGTTGGTGCATTCCACCCCTTCAAAGTATCAATATAAACTGCATGAGGAACTAAAGCCTTTCTTACCGAATTATGAGATATCCACTTAATTTTCTTTTTTAAAATTCCTACAGTATTATCTTGAGTCTAGCATTAATATTAGTAAAAATCAAAATAATCTAATTTTGCTCATTTATGCTTTGATGGAGAATTTACACACAACAACATATTGTAATAGAACTCAGTTATCATTAATGTGGTCAAGTTCACAACAGCTCTGATTTGATCGTGGCAGGCTCAGCCTATTATTGTTGGTTCTTTCTATTATTTTTTTTGTTTTTAGTGAGAACTCAACAACTCTTGTCTCATTTGTTCTCATAACTCAATTAATAAACCATGGAGAGAAGGGGGAGGGGAAGGCACATCTCACCATTCTTACTTAATATTCAAAGCAGGTAATGTTAAATCTGTTGGGTTTCTTCTCCTTCCTGAATACATAATATCCAGTGCAGATTTTGATTGAGCATGGATCTTGAATTTAAGTCATCAGAATTTAAATATGTATGTTCACAAAATCATCTGGATAATCACATACATTTGGCAAATAAGTGGATTGTTAAACATGTGGCCAATTCTAGATATGTGTTCTCTAAAAAACATTCAGAGGTGAGTGTTTTTGCCAGACAATAACATTAACAAAATATCTTCTAAGCTTCATTTAGAATTCCTTGTGGTCTTGAATTGTTCTTCTTTTGTTAAATCTGCAATAGAAAGCTGAAATACAGTAAATAAACATGGATATCTCTTGAATCTTTCTTCTAAGAAAAAAGCCAGGTATGGGCTATTGGGAGGTCTACAATAACTCGCCACGGCTAACTCGCCATGGCCAACTCACCATGGGACAACTTGTCACAGATAAACTAATTGCAGACAAGAGTTACACTAATGTTGAAGAAAGTGGAATAGAATCATTAAAGAAAGGATGGCAAGGGAGGGACAAAATAAAATGTGAATGATGAAAATTAAAATGTCTTAATTATTTTAAATAATTAAATTGAATTGTTTAATTGTCATGCAATGAGTTGTCCCATGGTGAGTTGGCCATGGCAAGTTGTCCCGTGTTGAGTTGGTTGTGGTGAATTGGCCGTGGTGAGTTGGCTGTGGCAAGTTATCCCTTTCTAACTGGAAGTCACTCCTGCTGATATGTGTGGACAGGCTGATTGATAATGGCTTCCCTTCAAATACATAATATGTCCAACTACAACCCTACAACTGTATGACAATGTTTTCTATTATATGGAAATATAAGACAAGTTTAGCACACATACACACACACCAGAGTCACCAGGTGAGTGGCAGCCCTATAACATGAATGAATGAGCAATCTTTCCCACCTTTCTGAGGAACTTTGATTGGGAAAGCTCCAGATTGAAAGATGCCCTTCAAAGAAAAGTGGTGGTGAAAGGAAACAGAAAGGAAACAATAACAACCTATAAGGAATAATATCCAAAATCGTAGCAAAGATCTAAGACACCTGTTGCATCAGCCAGCACGTAATACTAGAGTTGCCTAGTTTTGCTTAAGGTCATGTTATCACATAGACAACTCCAGATAGTTTCTGTTCATATAGAAGCCATTGTTTCCTTCGAGGAATGTTTTGATTTCCCAATCTTGCCTGGGATCTCAAAACATTCTAGTGGTCTCCCATCCAAGAATTAATTGCATCCATTTCTTCTTAGTGGGTTTGAGATCAATCAAATCTGGCTATATGCTGCCACCTGCTGGGCCACATTCAAACTGATACATGGGAAAAACTCTTCACAATTGGTGGCCATTACCACATACCAGGATTTTGAGTCCACCACTCCACTTGCCATTTATCTGAAGGGTGATAATTAAAAGCAAATCTTGCCTATGAAAGTAATGAAAATTGTTTATACTGACCACCTTAGTTCTGACTTTGACTATGAAGAGAGTTTAGAGTTTGGAGCTGTGATTATTAGGCATCAATAGCTACATAGAATAAGAAGTAGAACATTTTCATATTTCCATTCATTATTAGTTGAATCTGTTTGTATAACCATATCATTTTTCTAAACCCAATCCTTATTTCATCTACTGGTGAATGAAAATAATAGGAGTCATAAGTAGGGTAATCCTTTTGATATAATTTAGGACTTTATGTGATTTATATTTCTGGCCTGACAAAGATCATATTAGTTATTCAATGTCATACTTCTAATTTCCAAACTCCATGAACAAATAGACTTGTCATCAGCTCTGAAGATTAAATCCATTTTGAGCCATCATTATCCAAGACATCATCTGTCTGTGTGGAATTAAATGGACAAAATCACAAAATTGACACTTTTTTTAAAAGGAAAAAGAAAAAAGGGGGTTTCAGGTAAACTGCTTTCTTCTAGCTTTGTTCTATCTCAAGTTATACCTCTCAGTAATCAATGATATGAGCATTCAAATAAATATTTCAGTTCAGTTGCTGCACATTCAGGCAGTGGTTTAATTTGCCCCAAACCCTCATATAGTTTTAACTTGGAAAAAAACTTTCTTGGTTCTTGGTTCTCAATTTTTATACCACCTTTGAACGTATTTAATGTTTGAAAGAACTCATTTTAATTTGTAATATTTAAGATATTTTTGCAATGTCAATTGCAATAATGCATAATGCAATTGCATAATGTCCATGATAGCTTGCAGCAAAGCAATAACCAATTCCACATAGAAACACACACATAAAGTTAACCATCAATAGTAGAGTAATTAAAAGTCCTAGAAATGCCTCCAATATTTCAAAGAGGGGCTAAGAACAGGTCCAATGCTTGAAAAAGCAAAACACTTTGGAATGTCTTAGTTTATTTAATCCACCTACCAGAATTTGCTGAAAGAAGTACAGGGTTATTGAGACATTTTATAAGAGAACCCAAACAATGCAATAGTAAAATGATTAATAAATAGAACATGAAAGAACACACTTATCACTATTTATAAAACCTACTATCCTCATCTAACATAGGTTCTCAGTAGTCAAACCAAAATTGAGTTTTGTGGCCCCACTTTACTTTATGGAAATGGAACTTTGGATTTTAAGGCAGTGTCTTCACAGGGAAAAGTCAAACATTTCACCTCTATGTTGGGCCATCTTGCTTAGCCCAGCTGCTTTGCTTTGGCAAATATATCTTCTTTGCATACACACACATTCATCAGAGATTGTCTGGGGCTGATTTCATAGGTTGTTATCTCACAGCACCAAACACAGGGCACCTTTATGCTTCATGGAGCTGCATTGAAAGTGTGCTTTATCAAAGCCTTAATCAAAACACAGTATTGTCAGCCCTAATGACAAGATTTGTGCAAGTCTGAACACACTTCCTCCCTCCCTCCCTGTATTTTCATGTGAACTATGGGTTTGTTTACTCATATTACATTCCAGCCCTTGGTGCATCCTCTATCTGGCCTTTGCCTGGGTAGTGGCTGTTTAGCCTGTCCCGCAAAGCTGTCTCTTCTTCCTTCTACTCCACTGCAGAATGTAGAACAGGCATTACATTTTGGAGTTTCATAAAAGGAGACACTGCAAATGGAACAGAAAAAATAAATTTGACATTATTTTGCATTGAGGGCAAAGATGGATATCTCTTCCCTCCCTTTTCTACCCACTTCACAAACTATTGTGTCTCTTATTATAGAGGAATTCCAGGGAAAAAGTGTGGCACCATCATTCTCTCAGCTGAAGAACTGGGCAACTGTAGGGTGAGTCATTCTTTTCTCTTTGAATTTCTGTTCATGTCTTTGCTTTCAAAAGCTTGTCAAAAGAAGAAAAGATGCCTTTGAATTCGAAAGTGCAAGTGCTAGGGAGTCCCTGATGGTTTAGAAAGTTGTTTTGTTAAAGTTACACAGATATGCCATGTTGCAGAGTCAGAGATATAATGTTGCAGAAGATAATGAGAGACTCTGATATTATTTTTTGTGATGCAGGACCACACATAAGATATATATTTAAGCAAATTCCATCTAAAAACTGATACTCTTACATGCTTTTATTATATGTCCCGACCCACACAACTACAGTACTGGTACGCTGGAGATCTCTTCCCTTCTGGGGGGAAATGCTAGCTGTATGCATACATACAGACCTGTGGATATTTAGTAAAACCATTGAAATTTACTTACTTATTTATTCAATTTCTATAGCCACTCAATTCAACTAAGTGACTCTGGACAGTTTACAATTCTAAAATTCTAAAACACTTAAAACAATTTTAAAAATTGTACAACAATTAAAACTTCTACAAAATAATTAAGTATAAACATCAGCCATGATGGTTAATAAACTAATACTAAAGCCAAGTAACAGGACCCTTAACACATTCCAAGCCCCAAGCCTGGGTACATAGCCAAGTTTTTGAAGCTTTGCAAAAAGCCAACAGCGTTGGGGCTGTTCTTATCTTCAAGTAGAGAATATTCTACAAGGCAGGGCTGTAGCAGAAAAAGGCCATCTTCTAGTTCTAAATGAAATGTAACATACTTTCCTAGCTAAATACTTTGATAGCGCAGCAACATGACCTTGGTAGAACTCTCAGCAGGATGTACCATGCTGAAGTAAAGCAGATGAACCCTCACTGGTAGATCAGCAGAAGTAAATCTTATGCAGAAAAGCTGGGCAGTTCCAGGGAATCATGAGGCTGCAGCAAGATATTTCACCCTGCTTCTCCAAGAGGGAAATCTATGTAATTATTAGCTGAACATTTCCCATAATAATTCTGGGAACATGAACCAAGATCACAGCCAACATTAGTACCTAAAGAATGCTTATAGCTGGAAGCTAAGAGCTAAGATTTGTGTTGCTTAAAAAATAATAATAGATAATTATCAAAAATCGATGAATATCTAAAAAAATGGAGAAAGGAAGATTATGGGCTCGATAGCAAACAGGGTATTTGAAGAGAAACAGATATAAATCTATAGAGTTGTGTAACTTCATATCCCAAGTTATCACGGCACTGGAAATCACAGCATGAATATTGGGGTGGAGGGCAAGTCCAGCTTTCCTTTTTTCCCCCTTTTTGTTATGTTTATTTAGTTAGGCTATTTTTTGACTACTTTATATAGTGAGTGGCAAACATGCACACACAAAAAACACACAACAAAACAATAAAATCACTTTAAAAAATTTAATTGAGGTTCCCACAAAAATTATCTTAATCACATAATAAACATACATGCATAGATTTCACTAACATCCTAGCCCCAATGCCAGGGCAGAAAAGGCAAGTCTTTAAGTCTTCTGGAAGGCCACATTTAGGCCATCTAAATGGGAAGGAGGGATTATTCCATATGGCTGCCCATGACAGAGAAGGCATGCTCCCTAAGTCTCAACAAATGACACTAATTGGCCAAGGGGAACCCAACCATGTCCACTTTGTCACATCTGGTGGGATAGACAGACACTATTAGGAATAGACAATCCTGCATATAACTGGGATTCATGCCATGTAGGGCTTCAAAGCTAGCAGTCGGCATCCTAGATTACACCCAGAAGTCCCCTAGGAGCTAGTAGATCTCATATTAGAGTGATGTTAAATGGGTGTGCTGCGATATATCCAATATTGAACAAATGTTTCATTCTTCATCTGGATGAAATAATATCTGCAAGATGTAGGGGACATATAGTGAACTGTGCTACAGACAGGCAATAGAGAATCCATTCGGTGTAACAGTTAAGGCACAAGGCTAGAAACCAACAGACTATGAGTTCCACAGCCACCTTTGGCATAAAACTAGCTGCATGATTTTGGGCCAGTCATTCTTTCTCAGCCCTAGGAAGTACGCAAAGTCAAACTACTTTCCAATCTTGTCACAAAAACTACTAGTCCAAGCCATTGTCAGGGATTAGTGTTGACTCGAAGGCACACACGAAGAGATTGTGTTGGAGTGCTGCACTAAGAATAGAAAGGCCATGATGTCATCCTCTACTTAGCTAGGAAGTTCACAAGATCAACTTGGAACAATTATTCTCAGTGGACCCACATCATAAAAGGCAGAGTTTCACTCTTTTCTGAGAGCTGGTCAGGCTGAATATGTAGTTGTAGTTTATCCCATCTGGGGAAAGCTGCTATAGATTTTTTTTTCACAGCCTGTTTCCATTACAGTAAATTGACCTAAAAGATGCCCTCAAGCTTGTTTTTGCCATAGACAGAAGAAAAACCTGCTTTCTTCCAAGGAAAAGGTTCAGAGCATCTGGAGTTTTAAGAGTTATGGCTGAGTTGTGTTGGTGACAAAGAAGAGAAAGAGACAATGCTTGGGTGATTCCCAACAGTCAAGTATCGGTGGGCCAGTAGAGGTTTACTATCTCTTTACAACCACAGCCAATTTGCTGCTGAAACCAAAGAGAGCAAAACAAACCCGTGGCTGTTTTTCTAGAAAAGGATCAGCCTGTCTAAACTCCAGCAAAGCCAGACATTTTCAATCTCCTTTTCTCCCACGTACAGAAGTTAACACAAACAATATCACTATCTCACCTCATCTCGCCCACAAGTCTGACGTCTACAAGAGGGATAAAATCCTAATTTCTCTCCTACACATGTTTGTGCAATTCTTTGTCCACAGACATACTCGTGCTAAATTCCTATACCTTCAAAAATGCATGCAGATCAGCACTTTTTCACCCATGCGTCCCTGTACAAGTGTTTTTGCGTGTATATCTGTGGAAATGGATGCACATACCATGGTACAGTACATGGTGAAAATTTAGGTGAATTATATCATGTTGTATTTTATCTCTATTGCTTTTTTTTGTGCTTGAATATTTATACACATGCCCTGTATATTATCTAAAGTATATGGAAAGGTTTGCATGTTTGTATTTACTCTTTCAATTCACAAAATGCACAACCTTTGTTATTGCATGCTACTTTAGACATAAGATTCACTCAGAATTTCAGGGATATGCTTGAATGCATTCAAAGCAGCCCATCTGTTGTGCCGTAAAGGGAATTTAACTCCCTTTTCCATCACAACAAACCGAGACCTAAGCAATTAGCTTTACATGAGCAGTCCTGCAGTCTGTGCTAGAAGTTGGCTTAACTCTTTCCCTTGCACAAAGAGGATGATTAGAAGCAAGAAGGGGCCATATCTTCCTGCCTGTGGCTTACTATCATCACCGTAACTTCAAAGATCTATTCATGACTATAGCTTGGAAAAGGAGGTCAGTCAAATGGACAAGAAACTGCTATGTTGCACCTGCTAAGGAGACTAGATAATGCTTCTTCCCCTGAAGTCCACATGATTTATCCATATTCATTTATCTCAAACAATGTCAGTGAAGAAACCATTGCACTGGAGAGCCAGCAGCCTTAAGGAGTCACTCTAATGCCCTTCCCAATGACACCTTTTATTTTCAGTGAGCACATCCACAAGGCAAGGGTGCTTCCATGGGACATGGTCTGATTATTTGCTAATTTATGTAAGGTGTTTCCCTTAAAGGTATTTTACATATGCATATCCCCCTGAAATACACATTTTTCATGTTATTTTTTATGTGGGAGATTGTACAGTACTGCAAGATTCTGAGAAGTGTTAATATCATAGGATAATTGGATCCCAGTTCCATATTGATTTAGGAAGTGTAAATTTATTACATTTATCTCCGAATGCAAATTGATCAAGATTCTATTCCATTTCTAATCCCCCAAGGATATTTTTAGGTTGAAGTGCAGCTTTCTTAAATGGAAAGAGGCATTTTGTATATTCTTACATCCTGGGTGCTTATTCATATATTATTTCTCCTGAGACATGAACTCCTGAGATATATCTTATATTAATGTTATTTGTCACCCTGTTGTGCAAGTCCAGTGCTTCATTCCTTACGCATTTTCCTGTATGATTTGCAAGGTACATTAACCAGAAAGAGCAGTGATATTCCATTTCTTAATGCTTTCCAAACTCCCTTAGGAAGCATGAAAACATATACCACAAGCAGAGATAAGGAAGCTTGCTCATGTTCTTATAAGTCAACCTGCCTGGATTTTTTTGCTTCTTTTGAACTCTACCATTTACATTTCTGATATGTGTTTTTTTCTTTTCCTAGGTAGCAACCCTAGGTATTTGTTTATAAACTATGAAGTCCAGATTAGTAAATAAAAATTAAAAAGAACAGAAAATTAGAAATGCCTTACTAGGTAATAACAATTCTTCAAAGAAGCAAAGACATCCTGACTGTCCTCTTTTTCTTTTACCCTGCATGCTGTATTCCTTTTTTTCTCCCAGTTAAAATGATACCTTTGTAAAAATTCAGTGTTCATATACACATACTAATTCACTCATTTTCTCCTGGAAAATAACCACTGCTGACTGCCTCCAGCAGCACTGGCAGAGAATTTCGCAGAACAAAAATGCCTTGAGTTGGAATCAGAAAGGATTGATAAGTGGGGTACTAATCTCTTCTGGCTTCCTTTCATGCTTCCCTACTGGTAGAAAAAGTCTCATCAAACTGACTTTTCATCTCTAACATGACACTTCAAGACACAGTGTGATCTTCAATGCTTTACAGCTTGAAACATTTGGCTTAACAACAGCAAGGCTTTTATTTCCTTAACATAGGAATAGCTTATAGTGTATCTGCAGAATAGTTCAAGACAAATGGTTGGTCCTGGCGAGCATGAAATTTTTTAAAAAATGTATTATACATGAACTCCTGCCAACTGATTGTGATCTTTGAGAACTCCTGGTGGTGCTGAAAGACTGGATAAGAGCAACCAATATCCAAAATGGTAGAGGGAGCAGCTGAGAAAATATGCACCTATTATTTAGCATCTCTGCTGAATAAATTGCCAGGCAGTGTGGCTATGAACATTTTAAAAAAGAATGTTATCATTACCAGGAGCTAACTGTGATTGTTAGTTGTGTGTTGTCTTTCTAGTCCAACTTGAAGATGTATTCAATTCACCTCTGGGAGTTGAAGTCCACATATCTTCAAGTTGCCAAAGTAGAGAAATACTGTTCTGGTCTTTCCTCTGTTCGTGAAACATGAATAGTTTAAAAGACTGAGGATGAAATGTAAATGTAATATATTTTGATCTCAGAAAAACATTTTTCAAGGATGTTCATGATATTTTTGTGGACAGAAAGGATAAATGTGGGCTAGATGATACTGTGGTCTGTTAGATCTTTCACTCGTTGAACAATCATATCCAAAGGGAGCTTGTGAGTAGTTTTGTATTATCCCAGTGGGAAGGATTAAATGAAATTCCCCAGGACTCTATCCTTGGCCTCCTGCTACTCAGTATCTAGATAAATAGCCTAGAAATGCAATGGAAGGTATACTTATCAAATCTGTAGATGATACAGAGCTAATTGAGAAATACCTCAGAGCACAAAATCACAGCTACTTTGATAAAACTGAGCATTGGACCTAATCCACAGGATGATTTGAACATAGGTAAGAGACTAGGGAGACCTGACTTAGCAGCAGTGTACGGAGGATCTAGGAGTGCTCCAGAAGTGATTTGTCTATATTAGGAAAAAATACACATAAAATGCGGAGCACGGGAAATTTTATGTAAAGTCCACACATTCTTGAAAGTCAAAATGCAACTTATAGACGAATCAGTGGGGATATTTTAGCAAGTGAAATAAGTTTATTGCATTTATGGAATGCCAATCCTAACAAGATTTTTGTGTGTGTTCACAGAGCAGAAGTGGCACTTTGATAAATATGTGAAGTTGTTTATATTTTTCTAACTCATGGAAGTAGCTAGTTCCATTATAATCCTAAAGGCCTGGATTGATTTAAATGCCAGGAAGTGAAAAAGTGTAGTGGATGATTTATCGACTATGGAAATCATTGGCAAGCTGTAACTCTTCTATAAAGAGTTCAGTTTAACATGCTTCAGTGCATGTTCCAGAGACTGATGGGGAAAGAAAATACTTGAAAGTCTAAGAGTAAAAAGTCTTAGTTGTAGGTGCAGTATCCTCGTTTGATGCCAAGCTGATAGCTTTCCCAGATTTTTCAAGCCTTGCTCATGCTATTATAGACCTTTCAGTTACACACTGGATTAGAATTTCTTTCAGTGATGATCCTCAGTCTTTCTTTTTCAATTTCCTGTTGGGCTAATTGCAAACTCTGTTGTTAATGTTTAGTACTGTACCACTTTCCAGTACAACTTCTTAAAATTGCTCTTTTAGCTCAGCAGCAATGCTGTTAGACAATATATTTTCTGCTTCCAATTCCAAGGATGTGGCCACAATGCAGTTCTGTGCCAACAAGCTGGACAAGAAAGACTTCTTTGGGAAATCAGACCCTTTCATGGTATTCTTCAGAAGTAATGAAGATGGAACGTGAGTACAAGTGGTTTTTTTCTGGGAACAGATTTGCCCCAATTTTAACTGGCTCTTCACTAGCACGCAGTGAAATTTTCCATTAATACTTTGCGCTTATTCTGGAATTTTCTTTGTGATTTCTAGCTTATAAATCTGCATTTTCTGATGTTCATTCTTTCAAATACCAGTCAGATCCAACAGGTTTTGTTTAAGTCAATCAGCGTAGCTGGTTTCTGCTCCCTGCTCAGGCTTTCCTTAGTAAGCAAACTTTTAAAAGCTTCATATAAAGAACTTGTCCAGGCTAATGCCTATCATGGACAAGACTACTGTAGCCATATATAATCTGCCTTTACACCAAAACAATGGGTCCCTTCTTCTTAAATGGTCTTTATCTCACATTCCAAAAATACAGCCATTGAAAAGATCATCACTCTGAGAGAAAAGAAAAGTTTGACTAGGTGAGGCATGGACTATTAAACTCAGTGTGGATAAGTGTTTTTTTGAGCATTCTTCCAGTTGTGCAGTCTTAACATTAGGGTATCTATAGAATGTGATAAAAAAAATAATCAAGATGATGGCTATGATTGTGTGATTTAAGCTTTATGTGTTCTTATGTGTGATCATACTATGATGGCCACCATGTCAATTGAACAAACATTTCTTGTGAGTTGGAAATATTTTTTTGGGACCAGTTCAAGTAAAAACTGCTTTGATTAATTTTTTTAGCTGATACAGGAGAAAATAAAAAGATTTAAGTATGCTAAGTTTTCAACTTTCAGGATCATTTTAAAAAGATGATTTATGAATATTCCTGAAGTTGTTCACTAAACCAGCAAGATGTGAAGTGAGATGTTGTGTTTAATAGAAAATGGTCTTGGCAAAAGTTAACTAACAACAAGACAATTCCCTAGCTGACCATTCAGAATAATTAAATACGTAAATGAAAGTCAGATCTCCTTGAAATTGAGAACATTTTCCTCAATTTTCAAAGTGCAAGGCTGATGCTGAAATAAAATATTGGTGTGCATCCAAATTCCCAGACTTAGACCCTAACATTTTTTTTATGTGAGCAGGTTGGAGATCCATATTCGTAAAGTCAAAATCTGATAGGTTGGGTAGTCTAGAGCTAAGCTAGGCTACCACTGCGCTAGGCAAACTCTTTCTCATTGAAATGTCCCAACCAAATCACAGCAAGGATAGTCAGAATGCTAGATTTGGGTAATTTGTGTCTATGAGTCATGTAACCTTAAACATCAGAGGAACTTTGCAAAAGGATCACTTTAAATCTGTAGCAAGAGTGATCTGTCCTTCTTCCAATAGTAGGTTGGGAGGGAGCAAGGACGGACATCATGGTAAGTTGAGCTAATAGAAAAAGAGAAGAAAAGAGTGAACTGCCCAATTTTGGCTGTGGTCATTACTGGAACATGGCTCCCAGCAGATTACTTCTTAAAAACTCAGGCCCTGCCTGGAAAAAAAATCCCCGTCCCTTGTTTGAGAGAACATGAGCATCTCCTTTTCAGAGATACTGCCATATGTTGCTGATTATTGCTTTAAACTGGTTTTTAATATAGTTTGTTCTGCTTTCAGCAAGTTTTCTCTCTGTGGGAATGGATATTGCACTACTTGTGCTAATAAAAGTATAATTTTAATAGAAAATATTTATATCCTCTGTGAAAAATGTTAGCTAATATTGCATGAAGTTGGTGCTTATTTCTGCTGCAAGTGCTTGGAGAATGCCAGTGTTTACAGCTATTAAAGTGATCCATTTTTATCTTGATCCAACCCAGTGCCAATTTTCATCGTCCATGGTGATTTGGAGAAGCATATTTCAAAAAACAAAAACAATGAGATTTTTCTTTCTTCTCTATTGTTGTCTAACCCACGGCATTCTTCAGTTTCTAAGAATTAACTTATAACTAAATGGACATTATGTATCTTGCTAGATTTACCATTTGTCATAAAACTGAAGTGGTGAAGAACACTCTGAATCCAGTATGGCAATCATTCGCTATCCCTGTGCGAGCCTTGTGCAATGGAGACTATGACAGGTACACGTTTCACAGAATTAGTGTTAACATCTGGCATGATTTGTTCATTAAAAGTGATGTTAGAACTGGTGTCCCCCAAATTACCATCACAGTTCTTAGTTCCTAGAATAGCTGGAGGTTTAAGAGTTGTAATCCCAACGTACATAGAGGGACCAGTTTGGAAAAGATCAGGTTAGACGAAATCAATTACAACCACCACCCTCAGCTCAGCCTATATCCCTAGATTTTCCAGATCTTCCTCAGCCATCTGGAACAAACTAGATCCAGCCATGCTTAGATTTCTAGATCAGCCAAAGTTGGCTAGGTATTGCCATCTGTTTTTAGATGAAAATTCAAATCTGTCATACATGCCCAAAATGTACTGTAGTCACCTATAAGCACTGACTAGCAAATTTGGACCTTGACTTAAAAGTCCACAAAGAAAGTGAAATGTGGCTTCAGCCGAGGATGAATTTATTAGACCTGGTTGTAGAAAGAATTAATGGGAGATAAAGAGACTCCTGCAAAGATGGCTTGGATAGGTAAGAATTGTCTCCAGACTTTTATATACCTTCTACACCTACAATAAAGTGAACCTCAGGTTTAGTATTTCACATTAATATATCAATATATTAAATATTAAATTCAACAACTTTCATAGCTCCTTGAATTTGCACGGAATGGCAGAAGCTGTCACATCCAGGAATTTAGTGATACAAAAGACTTTTCCTCCCTTTAGATTTTTAAGGGGGCTTAAAAAAACACTGACACCCCTCAGAGCTGTTCTAAATTAGGGAGCTGTTATTCTGTCAGCATTGGTGAAAAGACAAAAGGGGGGAGCAGCCGGGAGGGCTCCCTTGGGAAGGCTGTTTCCCTGCTTCGCAGATGGACCTGAAATGTACTTAGGGAATGATGAATGGATGGGAATGAACCCAAAAAGTAGAAAAGGTTTGTTGGGAGAAGCACTGGCAATAGATTACTACTATATTGATGAAAACTGCCACTGCTGTCAGTCCACAACAAAGGTCTGTTTCAATTCAGGAATGAGAGCCTTGCTGATGAGGGACGTCTTCAAGAGCACCCAAGGATGATTGGCTCCATTATCAGGGCTTTCCACTCAGCTTGATGATTTCCTATATTACAATTGAATCTCTGCATCTGTGTTCGTTTGAGAGCTGTGCATTAATTGTAGCTTTTATCAGCATATTTTCTGTTGATTAGCAGCTCAGCCCTGCTACACTGCTTTCACATCAATGCTTTCTGTTAATAGAATACAACCTAGTTTTGAGAAAGCTTTGTATGAATCAAAAGCAAGAAATGCCCTCTGATTTTTCCAGGAGGAAAGTAAAACATTTTAAGAGCTGCACTACCTTTAATTTAAATTCATTTTGTTTTGTTTTGTTTTTTAAAAAGCAGCATTTTTTTTTAGTCCCTGTAAATTTTTCTTAAAAGACTTCAGAGATTTTGAAGAGATGAAAGCAAATAAAATTCCTCTCTTAATTAACTTCATACAAATGTCAGGGTTGTGTTCTGATGAAGCTGTTGAGCTGGGGTTGGTGAGTCCTGGTTCAAGTCCACTCTCTACCATGGAGATTGACTGGATGATTTGGGGCCAGTCACTTTGTCATGATGCAGCCTTACCCACAGGATGGTTACAGAGAAATAATAATAATCGAGAAATAAGAGGATACAATGCTATGTACAGCTCCTGAGAAAAGGCAAACATAGATCTAACAAATATGTAAATAAATAAAATGAATAGAAAATCTATTTACTCCTAATAGATTTTATTTTCCTAAAATGTCCTAGATGCACTTTTAGATGATTCTCATCTGCTGCAGAGACTGGCTTAAAGTAAGCCTTTAGTTATGCAGGGTCTGACATTTTTGCTGGTTTCTACTCAATGTTCACCTAACGGAGCTAAACTTGAACAGTGAGTATTTAATTTACCCACCGACTCTGTGTATTCAGAGTAGCATTTTGAATTGGCAAAAGTTAAAAGTGTTAAGAATTTAAACCTTCTGTCCCTAAGACTTCCTTCCGTAATTAATTAGAATACCTTATTAAGTAATCCAGTGGCTTGGGAAAATTGGGTTCCATGCTGTATTTTCACACCAGCTGTGTTTATGCTGGCAAATGTGCCATGTGGAGCATGAAGCTTTGTTTGTAACTAATTTGAATAAGACTGGTTCACATATTGGACTAAGCCATGTTGATGGACAACTTTGTGTGAGATGGCTGATAGAGGGCTGCAGCTGGTGTCAATGGACTTTTCCAGCCTTTTCCTGGGGTCGATGGAGATTTAACCTTGGAAAGGCAAATAAGAAATCTTTGGGAAGCAAAGGACTCCCATTTCCCCTCCCCTCCTTCCCTACCTCTTTATGTGTCCTGAAAAATTGTTATTGAAACTTAGCAAATCAATTGCTAAATGTTGTTGACACATTTAGAACTATTTGGGGTGGCTGTGGGGATTTTAAGTGTCAGAAAGAATATATTTTTGTTCCTAGAGGAATAAAACCACCCATTCTTGTTACCATCTAAAAAAATATTATTATTTTTTTTTTGGGGGGGGAGAACCAAACAAACAACACGGTGCTTGTTGCTTCAGGATTACATACAGCCATAAACCAAAGGTTGCCTACCTCTACATCAGAGAACCCCGCCATGGTGGTTTGTAGCTGTGACTTAATATCACTAAAATCATTTTTTAATAAACTAATGTATGAACATAGATTTACCCTAGCTACTCTGGAAATGTGTATGTTTCATAAAATTGGAGTCATTAATTTAGCTATAAAGTAGTCAAGAATCTGCCTTATTTACAAAATGGAACCTAGAAGAATGTGAACTAAATCTGGTTTTTCTCCATCTTGTCCATTCTTCATTTTTTTGATAATTGTTTTTCCCAGATCATTCACCTTCCTGTACAGGGGCATCTACAGTGTGTGTGTGTGTGTGTGTGTGTGTGCGTGCATGGGTGTGCACATGCAAATGCGCTAAACATTCAAGATGGCAACAGCAAGATTGACATCTCATCCCCTTTTCATGCGGAATACATTAAAAAGGGATAAAACTTTGAACATGATTGTGGACACCATCTTTCCTTTTTTTTTCTTTCACCCTGCCTGTAGAAACACTTTTCCTATTAGCAGAGCTGATATGAGGGGCAAATTAAACCAGGAAGCCAGGAGAAGAATGTGTTCTGCTCCCACTCTTTATGGGTTCCATTTATTGATAATGGTATAGCCCACTTTATTTTTATACAGTATTTTTATATTTATTAATTGCCCATCTCCCTCTCTTACACACTATTGTTAAAGAATTGGAAATGATTATGAATATTTTTATGAAGTTTCAAACATCTCTAGTACATAAACTACATTGTCTGGTTGTGATTCTCACAACAAGTCATTAAACTAGACTAGAACATTAGTAATATTAGCTACTGCTATTTCAGAGGGGTGCATTTAGCAGGCCACCGAAAGTGGCTTGCTAAATCTACCTGGTGTATTCATGATAAAGGTGAGAGTCAGACTGGGAATACCTAACTTGAATTTCTTTAGCCAACATTTCACCCTTAAGTTGGGTTCTCATGACTCAAAAGATTGCAGATTAATCAGGCGCATGTTGGGTCAATCCACCCTATATGGTTAGCCTCTAATTCAGTGATTTAAGAGAGTCAAAACATTGAGAGAATTGAATAAGCCATGGCTCAGGTATCATTGGGTAAATGTGTTGTGTGAATACAGCCATAAGGTGCTAAACAAACATGCAATCTCGAAATACTTACTAAAAGAAAATAAATCAGAATATTTGCCAGTGGGAGGTTTCTGGGTTCATGCCAAGGCTTCCATCCAAAGCTGTAGCTCAGAAAATTCCTTTAGTAGTGCCAGCATTTTTCCAAGATACTATGGAAAATATTTAACCACAATCGTTTCACAAAAGCTATCTGAATTAGATCTTTGTGGTAGTATTTCCCAGGAGGTAAACAGCCTTCAGAAATGTGAGCCCACACAGAAAACAAAACTACACATCACACTAATGAAGTAATTAGCAACCATATTTATGTTTCGTAAACCTTTTAAGTGCTAGGCACAGAAATGTGAAGGAGGGATGGCACAGGAAGAGATCTTTGGCCTCCCTATTGGCTGCAGAAGCCTATGCAGCATATTGGTTCCAGTCCCCAATTCTTCTTACAGTTCTTCATTGCTATATATGCATATGATTCCAAAGTAAACTCTTGAAAGTTGCAGCTCTCTATATTTTTATTGGAAATAAGCCTCACTGAAAAAAATAGGACATGTGCATTCAGTTGAAGTCTTAATAGTACATGCAAAGGAAGAAAGAATCATCTGTGATCTTGACTTTCTCCAAACTCAAATTCGGAAGTAATTATTAATCATCCTGCAAGGTGACAGACATTTTCCAGTGTTAATCCAACATTTTTTATTTTTTGTGAAAAGTGATAACTGCTTAATTAAAGGCTGTTGGATGCTCAGATTTTGAAGTATTCACTGATCTTATGATACAACTCTCTTTGTGTTGTTAGATTAAGAAACAAATAAAAATGTGTGTTAGTCCATTTTCTTTTAACCTTAAATTATCTTTTCAAATGTTTGATATCAGAGAATGATTTGGAAGTGTTCATTTTATTTCATCTGATACTTACTTTTTAGCTTCTAAACATCTGAATAAATGCACCCTCACCAAAAGACTACATTGTTAAAGTTCTCTTGTAAAATCTATGTGAGATTCCTATATTTAGTATTCTTTTTTACTGAAGGCAATAAATATGTAGATGCAATCTGAATATGTCTGCTTAAAACTGAAATAGTAAAATTGACTATTCTCTGAGTTCAGTGGAATTTATTCCTAGAGAATTATATGCATGAATACTGTATATACACTGGGATTAAGACCTGTCCATCTTAATGGAATTTATTCTGAGTAAACATGCATAATGTGCTGATAATAATCTCTGTTAGATTGGATCCATTTTGTATAAGTTTGAAAATTATTCATTTTATTATGATTTCAGGGACTCAGTGATTGGTTTTATAGTGCTAGTTGGTCGTATAGTGGTAATGTTCTCAAACTGGTGTGTTTGAGAACATTAAAAGAAAATTCAATTGAAACTAAATAATAGATATTTGTATGTCTTTAAGATAATGAGAAGGGTGCTGATATAATGGGTTGTTCTGTGAACCAATTGGAAAGGAAATAATATTGTTTATGTAAAAAAGCTGCTTTTTCTTCCAAATACTGTCTGATTTGTACAAAATTAGGGATAGTTTGCTCTGGAATGTAGAAACTGGGAAGTAATATTAATTGGCACAGGACATAATATTAAACCATAATTTAGAGCTATGTGTATGACTGGGAAGCAGTATATGTGAGCTTCAGGCTGTCATGCAGCTCTCTAGTGTAAAATAAACTTCAGTTGGTTAAAACAGGCCAATTTATAAGCCATGGCTTGAAAGCTATTTTCATAACTGACAGATTTTAAACTATGATGTCTAATGCACACAAAATAATAGATAACTTTTAATGGAAAGTGTCACTACTCCCTGGCAGGGTTGTACTGATTAAATAAAGGAGCATATTAAGCCAAATTCATGATAACTTTCTCCTAGTCTTGACCACAATGGTAAACAAAGGTGCGCCTCCTAATTTTCTTGGATAAATGTGTGTTGAATAAATATAAATAAAGCAGTGGAAATGTCTTAGCTATATGAAAATAATAAATTAAAAGAATATGCTGTTAGTCCAAATATCATTGTTATACTTTTAATGCAGGTCCTAGAAGTTTCCCAAGACTTTTATTTGTATTTCCTTATTTTATTTACTAATTAAAGGTATATCCTCCAAGAATAGAAATAAAGGATCCTGATACTGTACTCTGATAAGATGCAGATCAAAGTCATCTCAAAGCCTATGCAATCTTCCTGCATGTATAGAAATCCTGCCACTAATTTTCTAGCTACAAGTTTATGAAAGATGGAACTGGCATCACTAATATTATTCCTTTTTGAGACAAAAGGTAATTCCCAAATGATAGGCTAGAATAATGGTACTATAAATGTAGCAGCCTATTTTATTAAGCTTATTTTTGATGCTGTCTGATCCCTATCCTATTTTGCTTAGAGTAGAAATGAGAGACTCTTTGATGGCTACAAAAGTCTTGATCAGCCTTAATTATTGTCACCAGCTCAGCAGTTTCATCCTTCTTCACTCCCATCTCTTGGAGAAATTCAGAATCTGTTGTGGCTTACTAATTCATGACAGTGGCTACATCCATGAGGTGAGAACAGAGCTTGAAAAGCTGTTTACCTTATTACTGACAGTGTAGTGTATATTGTATATACAGTACATACATACTGTATGTATGTATAGAGAGAGACAAAAATAAATACACATGTGAACATGCCTCTAAGATCTGAATGAAATAATGCTTTTTGGTAATGTTGCCTCAGCGAAAGAGATCTGTTTGGGGACAATAACTTGATAAAAAAGTTGCTTCATCTTAGGCTTCCAGTTACAATTCCAAAGTAAAGTTTGGAAAAATTTAGAAACTGGTGAACATTCCTAGATCTTACCTCTTTGTGGGGAGTTTAAGAACAACAACTTCGGTTTTTGTATTTCCCAGTATACTTTTTCTGTACTTTGTCATAAAGATATTAACTTAGGCTATCAGTTTCCTATATGGTACAGTTGTTTTTGTTTGCATTGATAATTCACAATTTCTCTGGTATGTCCAGAACATTTATATCTAGATCCTCTAATTTTCTTTATTTTATAGCAAAGATCTTCTTAGGTAGATTGGAGTAAGAGAACAAATGGCCCAACATGCATTGGTAGAGACTTGAATGTAAGTCCTTGTAAGTTGATACATTAAGTTTGACACTTAACTGGATGTATGTAGTCAAAATATGTGGTTGCATGGAATAATTTAGGAAGTTGAAAAAATTCCACTGGTTTATTGTATTATTGTAATCTTTATAACAATGCTGCAAAATAACTCTTTATTATTCCTGCGAAACATGTATGACAGTGGAATAATATGATTCTTTTCAAACAAGAAATATCCCATTTGAATGTAAAGTTCAATATTTTCTTTGTTCTCTTGACCATGAAACAAATTCTCAGGTTTCTTCATATTGCTCTTATCAATTATTAAGATAACAAATATCAAGATAGCTTTTGGATAGCCTATTGTGATACTAATATCATATTACCCTTAAATATTGTAATATTATTGCCAAAGTTTACTTTTAACACCCAATACTTTTTCATCTTAAATTTAATTTTTTCTGCCTCTTGCTGTTTGATACATTACCCCGGAGATATAAAAACTACATATGGAATCATTTTTAACTATTTGCTAAAGTAAAGTGTGTATGTGTCCCCCTGTGTATATAAGTATGGGTTTATTTATAATTATACTTTGTAATCTGTTCAGTCACTGAATTTGGACCATATGAGGCTCCTAATCTGGACCACTGTCTGCTGCACAGCCAGATATTTTAAACCAAACATCACTGTTGAAGAATTAAAAGCTTTTTCACTTGATCACACTGATATGAAAAGCGGCCTGAGGAATCCCATTTTCCAACACAGCTGAGCCTTCTTTCCAAGTAGTTGATGGCACTGCGAGCTTTCTGTCTTCTGAATCTGTTATTTTCTTCTATCTTATTTCATCACCTTCTCCTGAACAAGTCCAGAGAAATTATTAAAATTACTTTTTATCCCCATTATGATTGCAATTTGATCTTTATTTAGTTTGTTTTGACTGCTGCGTGGGCCTTTCCCCCATTTTAGATGGTATATTTTTAGCTTTTGTTGCTATGGAAACGTATGACATTGGGACCGAGCTAGTCACAGATCAAGACAACAGACGCAATAGTCTCATTCTGTTTCCTGATTGAAAGTATGCATTAAAATATTAACCTTTTCCTAGTCCAGTGGATGAATTATAAAGCTGCTACAAATCCTTGCTATCTGAAGAGTCAATATTTATAAAAGTAGGAGGAATTATGATACCTTTATTTGGCATATTCTCTGTGTGCCATGTTCCAAATCTGTTCCTTATCATCATCTGAGCCCCAGTCCCTTTGTAACCAGAGCAACACAATCACTCCGCCAGCTTGGGGCTAAAGGCTCTCCTATCCTAGCATTCTGTGTTACAACCAAAGGTATTCTAAAAGCTCACAAGCAAAATATGGGGATGATGCCCTCTCCCATTATTGTTCCTTAGCTAATACTGTACTAAAAGAATATTCCCTGTTGTTCCAGAAAACAATCTGTGGATGGCATTAACGTGTAGCTATTCATTGCCCAATCCTACATGAATTGTTTTCTCTCCTTTGAAAGCCAGTTAATTCACTGCCAGTAGGCATATCTGATAACAGAAAACTATTTGTTGAGTAAATTATTACTTCCTTTTATTGAGGAAAGTCTTGAATTCCTCCAGTGGTAACAATAATTGGATCACTTTGGGATCTAATATTGTTACAGAAACTATCACTTTTTCTGCATAGTATAAAATGATATATACATTGCCATCATATTTCCCATGTCTAATATTGTTATAAAAATTATAGTCTGGTTCAACCCAAACATCTTTATGACTGGTTTTTCCAGATCATTCCCTTCTGTGTAAAATCAAAATTATATATGCTGCTTCCCATGTTTGTGGTTTCCTTCATTGTGCTTGTTAGCAGTTCCAACAATTGCTCCTTGGGTTCTTTATAATATTGGTTGCTTTTCTTATATTTTTTTCCAGATTTACAACATCATTTTTGAGGTGCAATGAACAGAACTGGACACTTATTTTGAGTGCTGTCTCAGCCCAAGGCTTTTTGCAAGCACTTGATGATTATATTGGCGGTTTTATTTTCTGCTTTCTTCTAAATGATTTCAAGGATTAATGTGGGTTGACATTTTCACGGAACTGTTGATTCCAAATTCCCTCTCTTGATCTTTTCTTATCAGTTACTGCCAACTCAGCCCCCACTTTTGTATGTATGAAATCTGAGGGCAAGAAGTGTTGCAACAGGATGCTGTTGCTTTGCACTTGTTTACATTGAACTGGATTTTCAATTTAAACCCAATTCACTGGAGGTGGGAGATTTTTTGAAAGCTCTCTCTAATCCTTTTTTAATGTTACCAACCTGAGTAAATTGATATCATCGAAAATCTTGGCAACTTATCAACATTTGAAATAAAACAAAACTGCAATCCTAATGCAGTTAGGCCCTCTTTTGTATACTTATTTAATCTGAAAACCTTTTATTCTCATTTACTTTCCATTCTTTAACCATCACCACCCCTAAGAGGCATATTGATTGGGCGAGAAAACCCAACCTGCAAAGATAAAAAAAATGGGTGAAAACAACAAAAAGAGCTAATTTGAGTATTAATGTAGGTAGTCCTTGACTTACAGTCACAATAAGGGTCAGAAAATTCATTGTGGTGCAGTTGTTAAGTGAGGCATCATGTGACTGCACCCAATTTTATGAACTTTTTGCTGTGGTCATTAAGTGAATCATCTGCTTGTTAAGCAACACCTCATACGACTACAACTATCAGTCCTTGCCAGCTTCCCCTTTGATTGTCCTTGTTGGAAGCCAACTGGGAAGGTCACAAATGACAGTCACATGATGTCTGTAGGATGCTGCAAGCTATTGTTCTTACGAACAAGCCAGAGGCCAAGTATCTGGATAATGGTTATGGGACTGCAAGGATGCTGCAACAGTATGTGCAAGGACTGGTTATAAGCCACTTTTCCCATCATCATTATGGGACTTCAAGGGCTACCTGTAAATATAAAACTGGGAGAAAGAAATTGAAGAGTTTCCAGAGGCAGATCCAGAGAACCAGTGAATATTTTGTAGTGGTTAAGGTACTAAACCAGGAGCTGGGAGGTTTACATTCTAGTTCCCCCTCAGCCACGAAAGCTCATTGAAAATTATTCTCAACCCAACCTACTTCATAAACTAGTGTGAGGAAAATAGGACCAAGCGCAATGCAAATCATCTTGAGATCCTGTACAAAAAGCTTGGATATAAGTGAAACCTGGATGGCTTTTATGTCCCACCCATGTGATAATTGCCTTACTCATGTGCACACAAGTCATGTTCCATCTCATAATAGTTTATTAAATATATATATGCTGCCCAATTCCAAGGGACTTGTCATATTATTTTCCCTCACAAATCTATATCCTTGGATTGCATTTTTTTCAGGTTTTGGGGCAGTCGTAGTTTTGCATTTGCCAAGGACACTTTGTTTTCCAGTATTTTACTCCTAGAGTGCTACTAAGGGAATGATGCATACTGTTTATGCTAGCAGTAAAAATCAAATGGCAGGTTTTCAGTCAAGAAATTAAGGGGAAATGAGTATAAATGAGTTTGGTTTGTCTAAGATTTGGTTGTGAAATTTGCCAGCAAAATATATCAAGAAAATGAAGAATAAACAAAGGTAAACCTGAATTCCTGATTTTCTGAAGGTTTTATTTTTTCTGACCAGTATCAAATATACTGAACATAGTTCAAATCTGTGCATTCTACACTGGGGAGATTTTGTTCTCTTCAAAATCTCCCCAGATTTCTACACATGCATGCATTTACTAAGCAACCCAAGAAAAGGTTGCCAATCCCATCTTGGCTGCTTAGAAAACAGCCTTTAGTGGAGCTCCGCAAATTCTTCACTTGATGTCTCTGAATTGCCATTTACCAACAAAATCACCTCAGGCTTGTTTTTTAAAAAAGGATTATTCTCCGTTTTTGGGAAGGGAGTAAAACTCAAGCTATTGGTCACCTTGAGCACATTTTGTAGAATGCAGTAATTGTATGAAAAACCTTGGAATTAGTCACCAGGCACTTAATGCTCTAAAAGGACACTCTTCTGGAAGGTTAGTTTCCACCAGAGTGTGACTTGCCATTTTCAGGGCATTTGTGTGTGAGATCTGCTCGTATGAGTGATAGTTGTGATAAATACATCAGTTGTGTTTATTGATTTCAGTGATTTCAGTGAATACTTGTTAAAGTTTTATCTTCTACAGGATTTTTTTTTTCATTGTTGCCCATCCCTGATAATCTTGTTGAAATGCTGGGATTGTTTGCCATTCTTCTGTTTTGCTTTGCTTTTATAACATAAGCCCTTTGTTTAAATTGCTGGTGTGCAATAGTTTGGAGGTTTGGTTGACTTCAAGAAGCACTGAAAATATCGAGAAAGCAATTCTCAAGTCACAGAAGTGGGTGAGCGGATGTGGCAGAATCTCTGCAAATTAGCTCCAAATGGAACTCAAGTCTGGTCTGACATCCCCACTCATTCCTGTGCCTCGGAGAATTCAAATGTCACCTGTCAGCATACATACAGCCACAGGCAATTTAATCACTGTCATTTTGCTAACAAGAGTTTAAGAAGCCACTAGCCTGGAGTATTTACTGAGAATAATCAGTGCCTGACATTGAAAATTGCATTGGAGTTAAGGGTAAAAGTGCCAATGTTCCTACTGTCTACTTGGGAACAACAACTACCACTGGCATCCTTGTAAGGCATATATTAAACTGTTGGGGTTAAATAATATCTACCAGACATTGGTAAGTTTTGTCTCAGAAGACTGTCCGTTTATCAACATTTAAATGGTTCACATCTTTCCAATGTAATGCAGGCACAATAGATGAAATACATGCGTGGTAACCTCCTTTCTTCTTCATACTTTAAAGACAAATCACAGTTTATATGTATTTTTTAGAATAATGTGTATCTCATCCTTCAACTTCACAGAGAAACATATAAGTAACCAAAACATTACAAAAACACAGGAACACAGAATGATAAGAGCTGATAAGGGATACAAAAAAGCACATGTAGCTAAATGTTGAGAATTGGGATGCAGTGCGAAATACCAGAGCTGATCAAAATTCTGTCTGAAGTTGTCTTCACTTGCCAGAAAAAGCTAAAAAAGACAGGAAATCAGACCTTCAGAGTGAGAGAAAATGCTTCCTTGGAGTATTTTGGGATGGCATCACAAAAATGATACATCACATATGCTGATTAATTTGTACCTATTCATCTTGGAACACAGAAAAATAACTTTCCAGTTTTATGTATTGGCAGGAAAGTGGTACAAAGACACTAGGACACAGACTGGGTAGAACCTGTGTTTAAAAGAAAATTATTTTGATTTCTGCTTAGATGCATATTGCTAACAGTGCTTTTTCATTTTCATTTCCTCTTTTGAAATGGCAGTAATATATCTACTTTGTTGCATTTCCGTATCTGAAACCTTTTGGCCACAGCTATTATCTGAAAATTAATTACTGTAACTACCTAGAGAACTCCCAAACTATGTGTTTAATTTCATGTGGGGGAGACTATGGAAGAATGCAATAAACTCCCTCATTAAGAAAACTAACTCCACCACCAAGAAAGAAAGAAAGAAAGAAAGAAAGAAAGAAAGAAAGAAAGAAAGAAAGAAAGAAAGAAAGAAAGAAAGAA
>JANHFL010001475.1:51854-70913 GCA_032468155.1 Oxyrhabdium leporinum
CAGTTTTTATTAGAAAAACATGGAGACCCCCCACCCCCCCCGTTAGTTTGAATGTCGGGTCTTGCATCAAAGCATCTAGTAATTCCAATAACTTGATGATCTGTTGAAGTAGAAGGACTCCATGGCTTCCATAATAGTGCCATAACTGCTGAGATGGTAGCAGTCTGGTTTGTATGGCATGCTAAAAATGAACCTTTTGCTCCAGAATAGCCCAAATCTTTCAGCAAGGAAATCTGAGTTTCCTAATATGAATAAATTATACACTTTCTTTCTTTTTCTTTACTTTTTGCTGCATTGAAGAATTTATTCTGGCTTTAAGAAGAGAATGAGCAGAATACTTTAACCTTATTCCCAACCACTGAAAGCCTTGTGCAGCTGCATTACTAGCTGCTAAAATTTAATAGGTGTGGGCTCTGTAATATGCCTTTGGTTAAGACAAAGAGAAATAAACGGAGAAGAAGAATTTTAATTCTGCACTAATATTTTTGTAAGGCGGTGTGGCACACATATAACTTGATCTGTGGCAGCCTATGATGGAGGGAAGGGTGTCAGAATGCACTGATACTGCAGCATATGATGGCAGTCATGATGCAGAGTACATTGTCAGATATTATGGATGTTTGATAAGACTAAAATCTGGGGTCGGCGTCGGTCATGGAATAAAAACATTGAGAAAATATAGTCAGTGTGAGTGTGATGAAGGACTGAATAGTCGTAGGTGCCAAGTTCATTGTAATGCAGTGGAATAGCACATATACCTACAATATTACAACTGATTTATTTCATGTTTCATATTTGGCATGCTAGGAATTACGCCTGCTACCATTCTTTATTATTTTATTTTATTTCATTTGTACAAAGAAGCTTTTATTTAAGATGAGAAGCAAGTTTAAATTCCATTGGTGTTATGGTGAAATACCTCCATTTTAATACAACACACACACCCCAATCCTTTAAAGGATACCTGCTTCACAGGGTAAGAACAGTGTAAGTTGGTTTTGGTGCCGTATTAAAAGAAAATCTTATTTTTGCATGTGTCGTGGAAAAGAAGTGTATACTAATTAAGATCAACCTGGATTAAGGTAGATCATTTGCCTTTTTAGAAATATCTGTTGACTGTAACAGATGTGTTGATCTGTTTGGGAGCTCAGTGGGCACAGCTTCACCATCTCCTTGCCTGTAGAAGTTTTATTGATGTTTCAGTTTTCATTCTCATCGGTACATTATGAATAATAATGATCATCTTGTGTGGTAGTTGCAAGGATAAGAACAAGAAAAGCTGAATTCTTCATAGCCCTCCTCAAAAGTGTTTGTTTGTTTGTTTGAGGCTTTAGCTTAAGTCCCTGCTCTCTGCATTGCTGAAATAAAACACTAGCCACATATAACTAAAGCAGAAGCCAGATGATTTGCAAATGAAGTTGTTTATAGCACATCCACATTTTGTTCTCTGAGCCTCCTTTCCCCTCTTGCCTCTTCAGCCTTAGACTTCCTTTTTGTTTAAATAGAATTTGTAAATTCCTTGGGGCAGCAACACATCTTTTATTTTGTTTTCCAATATCCCTCTACAAAGTGTCATGTATAGAGATGGGATTAGTATAAGTAAATACCAGGAGTGCATCTACTGCTTCTAGTGTACATTACAGGCTTGGCCAGACCAGATGTCTCACAGAGATGCTTATATTAGCATCATTTTTCTACTTTCTCTCAGGTGGTAAATCCCAAAAAGAAAATGAAGAAAAAGAAATACTCTAATTCAGGAACAGTGAGTAACATTATTATAAATGTACTTGAAGTAATTAAAATATTTCCCCAATATGCCATCTGAGTAATTTTGAAGTTGGGATTTCTTTTTTATTTGAGCCTCAACAATAGGAAATAGGCAGAAAATTACATGTGTTGATGTAAAGTGAACAGCAAATAATGCATGACTATCAGTGTTGTTTGCCCCAGCAGTTGTATCATACAAATACCAGCCGGAGGAATGGCCAATAAAAACAGGTGGCTTTCAATCCTGTATCCAGGAGTCCACAATTAAAATAGTAGAAAATAGTGCGATCTGATTTGAATCAAGGGCAGACAGAGCTGATAAATATTTCAACACAGACTAAATGTAGAAAGTGTTTTGAATTAATGTTAATTCCTGCATGCAAAGAAAAATTCAGGCGTTTGGACTGATTAATACATTTGCCGGATAAATTCAGATTGTTAAATCTGGCTGATGCCTCTGGCATGATATATTATGGTAGCTTGCTCTTTGTTCATTGTCCGTAGGAGAAAATGATTAAATTGTTAGACATATAAGGAAGGACCATAATAGTAGATCCCACACAGAAAAGCTGAGCTTTAGTTCCCAGTATGAAGCTGTGGAACAGGGAGATTCTTGTTTGAAATACTGGTAACCCACTGTTAATTACAGTGACCATGTAGTCTTTATTATAAAGGGCACACTTTATTTTAAAGAGTTGCCTTTTTAGATTCATTTATTTTTCAAAAAGTCACTTTTGACCTTTATTTTGGTTATTTAAGTTTTACTGTAAAAATGATACCATTTAATACACAGTTTTTCACATTCGTGTGAAAAATATGAAAATTGAATTGTCTTTTTAAAACAAATTTACATACACTGTTTGGCTTTAGATATTTCTATTAGAAAATGTATTTTTTTAAAGCAGAAAAGTTCTTGAAATTTCCTTTGTAAAATAAAGTTATAAACAATTGCTTTTTTCCTTGTGTATGTTTTTCAGATTTGTCCCTTTTTCAGGTTTGTCCTTTAGATTTTTCCTCCCCAAAAATATGGTAATGGTACTTGTGAGAGATTCTCCACCAGAGTGAGACTTTTCTAGGCAACTGTTGTAACTGTTCTCATGAGGTTGAGTTCAAATCTTCAGTAAATTATTAAATGTTTTTTCTGGGTTTTTGCAAGCCAAATCTGATAATCTTAAAAAACAGAGTTGTGCTAGCCTATTGGACTGGGAGTAGACTGAAAATGGGATGGCCTTGGACATGACTGCAAATCATCATTAGCATCAGATGCTCCTGCCCAGTAACAATTATTTCATGGGTCTTTATGTGACATACATTCTGTTTCTTTCTTTTCAAGGTAACATTGCTGTCATTTGCCACTGAATCAGAACATACGTTTCTAGATTACATCAAAGGAGGGTAAGTCATCTCTCCTGCTAAAACACTGAAATTTAACCCAGACATCATGGGAAAGACTGTTGATAGGTATATATATTCCTACCAACCTATAGCCTAATAGCCTAATTAGGATGGAATTGTACTTCGGCCAAAACAAATAAATAGAATAAATTATGCAATTGACTGCTGCTAGTTTGTTCTTCCCTTTTCAAGATCTTGAAGAAGGCATAGCTTTGTATGATTAACCCCAACATCAGAATTAGTTTTAAAATGTCCAGATAATGCTGGATTACTTTTAAAAGCTCTAAAGCAAGGTTCATTATTAGTTTATGAATTCTGATTTGTTCAAGAATGCATAATTTTAATTCTAGGTTCAAATGTTCCTCAGCCAGCTACATATTTAGTAAGTCTGGCACCTCATTTATAGCCTCTAAAATGTCCAAAAAATTTTCCTGCCAAAACAGTGTGTCAAAATGATAATGTTTATTATTTTAGGTATGAAAATGTCTAAAGAAGCAGTGGGAATGTTTCCCAAATCTCCATGAAGTGAATCATGTCCTGTTAAAATTGTCCAAAATCCTCAGACATAGATCCAAATCATGCTGCCAAAAGATGGCATCAAAATGGTCAAAGATTTTCAGCTGCAAAAACAGAAATAGAGATGGGAAAGCAAGGATAAAGTTGTACTTTTGTGAAATGCTCCCATTTCCAACCCAATCCACACACAAAAGAAAAGAAAACAGGCCAATTTTTTTTTATCTCCGGTCCCTCTGATCACATCATTGGTATCACTGCAATTGTGGTCAAAAGATGGCTCCCATATAAAGCTCTCTTTGCTTCCTTTATTTCTCCATAGAGAAGAAGCAAATAGAAGGGATCCAGCTGCTAAGCCAACATGATTCTTGTTCCAGTAACGATTTATTATCCTGGTTTGACATGACATGGGAATGCAATGGATGGTTCTTGCATTTCATTGTAAAACTATGTTGTAGGATTAGAGATGGATGATAAGGACTTAACAAACACCATGAAGCATTGGGCTGGTGGCATAATGTTAAGGACTAAACACACAAGTGTTTGAGTATAGCTAGTGGTAGTAATTGGACTTCTTCTACTTTGAGAATGCCCAAATAGTATACAGGCAGTCCTTGACGTACTTTGGGTTGCTTAATGACTTTTTGAAGTTACAACAGATTCCTCCCCCCTCACAAATTGATTCCAAAGTTCTGGGGGCTGGTCACATGATCACATTTTGGTTCTCATCAACCAGCCTGCATTTATGGCCATTTGTAGCATCCCACAGTCCTGTGACCACAATTTACAATGTTTTCGCCAAAAAACAGCATTTTTTCCTGGTTTTTAGCAAGTGCTCCCCAGTGAACAATGAGTTTACTTAACAACCATGGTGTTCAGTTAATGACCACAGATTTAGGTTCCATTACGGTTATAAGTCAAGGACTACTTGTAAACCTCCTAATGGAATGTTACACTTTCTGGGAAATATTTTCCTTTTTGTTGCAATATGAAGTTTAGTTTGTATCAGAGTGACTAGAACCGATCAAGAAAGATGCTGCAGCTCCCTGACATAAGCTAGTTATTTGCTATTTTCTTGCCAAATAAACAACTCCTAAATGCCACAGAAGAACAGCCATTGAGCTATTTAGGATTTAAAACTTCACATATGCCTGCCATTCATACAATGGACAAGCTCATGTATCAGATACATCTCTATAATGTCATATTTGTTATCACATTTTGTCCACCTCTTTTCAAAAAGCTTAGCGCATGGGATTTTATGGTAATAAAATGGAAAGAGAAACACATAAGATTCCCCTGATTATGTCAGTGTAACAAATGGCTCTGCCTCCTGATTTGAAATTGTGCTTATTTGCACCATCAGACGTTGAATTACTGATAAATTATTCAAATGAACACTGGAAAGAAAAGTGTTGGGTACAGAAGATCTGAAATCCATGCCCAACTGTGGTGAGCAAATTATCTATGTTTTAGAAAGTGGAGCTTTTACACAGGAATATAAAAAAAAGCTGCTGAAAATACACGGCATTGGATCTAATTTTTGTCATGCATAGAGAATGCCTGCTCATAGAGGTTCTTAGTCTGAAGTTACTGAGCTTCAAGATATAAAATTAGTGTCAAAATATGCCAATGAAAGCAAGAGAATCTCTTTATATTTGGGACAGTGTAAGAGAGTATAATACAGAGCTCTTAGTCCAGTGCCTGATTTATTAGACCTAAGAATAACACCTTAGATAAAACAAGCATTTGGGGAAGAATCTTAAAGCCTAAGCTAATAAAAGATTGAAGACAGGTTTAAAAAAAGGAATAAGCTAAATTAGGAGAGACTTAGTTATTACCATTTGCTGTGTTCATCTTGCATAATATAGCCTTATTACATCCTATTTCTCTTAAAAGCTACAACAGGAAAAAAAATGAAGAAAAGCCTATAAAAGTCCAAAGGCATTTTGGAGAAAGAAGCTCAAGCACCTTGGAGATATTTTGTTTTGCTGATATACTTTTGTCTCAGGCAGAATCCCCTTTGCCTGCCAAATACTGAGTCATCACAGCCAGTCCTCACAAGAAAAATCTCTTTATATTCAGTCCACGTAATTTTTCATATAGTTAATCAAATGGCTCTTTTGTTCAATTTTCCTGGGCATCAGTTTTCCCATCCATTTACAACACCGCAACTTTTCCTAACAAAAGCATTTAATAGATGGTCTTCCCCAGGGTGCACATTTTGGTGTTGAGAACTGGTTTTGCAAAATTTGGAGATGTGCTCTGCCTGAAGGATTGCTGACTTATTTAGTCACACTTACAAGTACAGGTAGTCCTTGAGTTACAATCTCAATTGAGCCCAAAATTTATGTTGCTAAGTGAAATGTTCATTAAGTGAGTTTAGCCTCATTTTACAGCTTTTCTTGCCACAGTTGTTAAGTGAATCATTGCATTTGTTAAGTTAGTAAGATGTTTGTTAAGTGAATCTGGATTCCCCATTGACTTTGCTTGTCAGAAGGTCACAAAAGGTAATCACATGACCCCAGGACACCGCAACCATCACAAATATGAACCAGTTGCCAAGCATCTGAATTTTGATTGTGTGATCATGGGGATGCTAGAACGGTCATGTGAAAAATGGTCATAAGTCACTTTTTTCAAAGTTGTTGTAACTTTGAAAGGTCACTAAATGAACTATTGTAAGTCAAGGGCTACCTGTACAAATAGATAGTTTAGTTAAAAAAAAACGCTAACCATATTTAATTTTATTGTAATGCATCTGGATTAGGCAATGTGAAGGATAATGTTGTATTGTGGGGACCTCATGTTAAAAATGCTCCCTCCCCTAAGTAACAGCAGTCACAATTTCGTGATCACTAGGAAGCAAAGTCTTGATTGGGCTGTTCTGCAATCCTTTACTTTTCAAGTGGTGTGTGCTTAGGTGTTCTGAATTTCTGCCACCCTTACAGTTCCCCAAGTCTGAAGGATATTTCCACCCTTTGCTATTGCTTTGTTGTTGTTATTTTCTATATATTGCTGAGAGTTGGCTTTTGTTTAGATGTGGGCTCATTGTTTGCAGCCAAGAGTATTTTAGCTGATGGATCTACCAGCCATTCATGGCCCACAAAAATCCAACATTCTCCATATGCAAATATCCAATCACCGAAGAATCCATCAGAGCTCAGTTTGTGGGTTTTGAGAGGCACTAGAGTCTAGAAATCAATCCAAGCACATTCTGAGCACTTAACAACCAACATGGGTGGTTAGCCCATTAATTTCTCAGAAGGAATCCTAAAAGATGTAGATTCATTGAAGGGTAAAGAGATTTCTTAGATTTATTCAACATTAAAGAGAACCTTGAATGATTTTTGGTAACTAGCATACATTCTCTGAAATATATTGGTAAGTTTGTTTTATTCTTCTTTTTCTTGACATTCATTATCCTGTTACCTTTTTCATGTTAGCAATTCAACATGTTTTCTTTCATTCAATCTTCTCATTGACCAATTTTTCCTTAAAGTCTACTCATCTCAGGAGAAAGCTACTAAGTTTAACATCTTACTAATTATTTCTTCCTTTCCTTGACCTTCTGTTTTCTTTCTCGGTAGAAGTCAAGTGAACTTCCCAGCAGAGCTCCTCTGCCAAGCTTGTCTGATGATTTCTTACTATCCTGGTTCAAGCATTATCCTGAATAGTTGTTAATAATTTAATAATAATGGGGGGAAATCACAAAATACATGTCCTGCAAATAGAAGTAGAATGACTGTGACAAAAGAAAGCATTTATTTAGTGTATGACATACAGTGTCAGGGAAATCTATACATGCTAGACACAATTCAGTCCTGACAGCCTAAATTGTTAGCTCATTCTTTCAGCGCTTGTGTGCCTATCCTTGATGTACTGCAGGATCATACCAGTTTACTTTATATTAGTTAACTAGCGGTGTTCAGGTTGCTGGCTCTTCTGGGCTTCTTCACTGGTCTCACCTCGCCTCATGTTGTGATGTCTCGCATCCGGCCAGGTCCAGTGCCAGCTTCCGCTCTCCACACACACAAACCACAGCTAGGGGTTTTTTCCCATCAAAGTGGTTACTACTTGTTGTATTGCATGCTTTTGAACTGCTGGGTGGGCAGAAGCTAGGGATCGAGCAACAGGCACTCGCTCCGTCTCACGGAGCCAGGTTCAAACCATCAGAGTGCAGATCATTTCTGGCCAGCAGTTCCAGTGTCATTGCAAAGATAGTATCAATAATGATAACTTTCTGGATGCAATCCCAAAATGACTGGAGCACAACATAAACTTCATCAGCATTGACAAAATCACCATCAGTCAATTGCAGAAGACAGCTGTACTTTGAACAGCTCACATCTTGCAATGATACATTTAACACCATCAAACAACATGTGCCTATCCCACATTTTGAAAGACTCAATGGATGGATAAAAATGCCAGATTCAGTCTAATTATTTGGCTTTGTGGCCAACCATAATTCATTATTATGATGTTTGTTTTGAACTCAGCAAGCTGGGTGAAAGCTTAAGGCCTGGAGACAAATTTGCACGCAGGAGTTTTTTCTTCTTATAACTTTGATTTTACAGATTTCTATTATTAGTTATTGGATTTGCCACATACTCCAGGCTGAGAGGTAATATGGAAATAAACAGAAAAGGGTGTCCTTAGGCCTTCCCATATGACTTTTAGCAAAATTCAAACACTACCAATTGAAGAATGGAACTATAGGGGTCTCAGTTTTGCATAGCCACAGATAGTTACATCTTAGTGCTCTTTTTCTAGAGTTAAAAATACGTGCCTGGCTGATGCTAGATCTAATTTCAATGTATTTCCCAAGCAGCAAAACAAAGCCTTTCCCTTCAACCTGGTCTCTGCCTTTCCACCAGGCATTTTAAAATATTATCTCCCACTGACAGCTGCATTCTTTCATTGAAGGCTTGCATGACATTTGAAGGAAAGACCTGTCATGAGAGCAATTGCTTTTGGTGGAGGGAGGGAGATGACAGATTTGGAATCTCGTCTGAGAAGGCTGCCAGAGAAATGTCTGCAGACAGCTTTTTTTTTCAATCATCCATTTTAATAGCACTAATGCACACTGTGCTTTAAACCCCTGTTCCTTGTCCACCTAGATAGATTCTGGAGCTGAGAATTGTGCTGATTCATAGGAACCCATGGAGGGACAAAGAGTTATTATTATATAGTTATTATATAATCATAAAATCATTTTAAATGTAACTGAAGGCCAGCCAACATACATAGGTAGATGTTAAGTGTCTTTTAGAGATGTCTTTCAATGTCTTCCTGAATACCAGAAGAATAGGATCAAGCCCACCTCAGGAGGTTGCTTATTTCACAGAATGAGGCAACCATTGAGAAAGCCTCCCTTCTTTCTTCTCTTTGGGGGTGAAACTCTGAGAAGGTCATAGAACAGAATAAATTATAGAATAACCAAGTTGGAAGGGACTTTGAAGGTCTTCTAGTCCAATCTTCTGCTCAAGCAGGAGACCCTATACATTCCAGACAATGGTTCTCCAGTCTCTTCTTGAAACTCTCAGGTGATGGAGCACCCACAACTTCTGATGGCAAGCCATTCCACTGATTAATTGTTCTTACTGTCAGAAAATTTCTCCTTAATTCTAGGTTGGATCTTCTTTCGATAAGTTTCCATCTGCTACTTCTTGCCTCAGATGCTTTGGAGAATAGGTCGACCACCTCTTTGCTGTGACATTCCCTCAAATATTGGAAGACTGCTATCATGTCACCCAGAGTCTTTCTCTTTGCTAGCCTAGACATACTGTATTTAAATCCTGGAACTGTTCATAGTACAGCATAGCCTCTAGACCCCTAATCATCTTTATTGCTGTTTTCTGCATTCGTTCTAGAGCCTCAGCATCTTTTTTGTATCACAGTGACCAGACCTGGATGCAGTATTCCAAGTGTGATCTTACTAATGCAGTGTAAAGTGAAACTATCACTTCACACACTCTTGATACTATCCCTCTGTTGATGAAGCCTAGGACTGCATTGGTTTTAAGGCAGTTGTGGTACACTGCTAGCTCATACATAAATGGTTGTCATCTAGAGTTACTGCTGTTGAGTCAGATACCACCTATTCTACACTTGTACGTTTAGTTTTTCTTGCCTTACTTTCTTGCCTTACTTTTCTCACCACTGATTTGCATTTTCTTGAAGAAGGCTCAGTGTTCCAGTCTGTTAAGATCCTTCTGTATCTTGAGTCTATCTTCTAAAGTGTTTACTATTCTTCCAAGGTTGGTATTTTCTGCAAATTTGATGAATTCCCCTTTTATCCCCTCATTTAAATCATTTATGGATATGTTGAAGAGAACTGGGTCTAAGACAGAACCCTGAGGTACCCTATTGCATGTTTCTTCTCCATTTAAATATAATTCCATTAAGGACTAACTGCTGAATGTGGCTGGCCAGCCAATTGCAAATCCTTTTGGTGATGGTACTATTTATCCCACATCGTTCTATCTTAGACTGTGTTCTACTTTGTCAGATGCACTACTGAAGGCTAAATAAACAATGTCTACTAAACTTCCCTTATCCACTAATTTAGTCGCTTTATCCAAGAAGGCAATTAAGTTTGTCTGGCATGATCTGTTTTTAACAAATCTACGTTGGCTTTTAGTAATAGCTTTGCTCATTTCTAGGTGTTCACAGGCCCGTTGCTTGATTATTTTTTCCAGGATTTTCCCAGGTATCAATGTCAGGCTGGTTGGTCTGTAATTTCCTGGATCCATTTTTTTCCCTTTTGAAGATTGGAACCACATTAGCTCTTTTCCAGTCCTCTGGCAAACCTGGTTATTTGAATTCAACTAGAATGGCGAGGTGTTCTCTTATCATTTTTTCTTGCCTATTTGGACTTGTATCCCTAGTCTTCTGCTGTTCTGCTTTTGATATGTTGGTCTGTTTTTTCCTTTTGCGTAAAAACGGATGCAAAGAATTAATTAAGCAGTTCTGCTTTCCCCCTCACCTCCATCTTCTCTCATGGGTGGACCAGTTGTTCCCTTGACCTTTTTCTTGTCATTTTGCATGTTGAAAGAAATTTTTATTACTATTTTTAGCATTTGTTTCAAGGCTTAGTTGGTTCTGAGCTTTAGCTTTCCTGACTGCGTCCTTGCAGAGTAAGGCTATTTGCTGGTGTTCTGTTTTAGTTATGCATCCCTCTGTCCGTTTTTTATGCTTGCCCCTTTTGTCTCTCAGTTTACCATTCTAATTAATTATTACAAGCACAATTACTGGAATAAGGATAATACTAGAAAGAAAGTTGAGGACATAGTTTCCAACAGTTCTGAATTTCATTTTTCTCAAAGGCTAAATAATTTACAATTATAGATTGTACAATTGCAGCCTAAATGATGATATTGTGATTTTTTTTTCCTCCAGGACACAGATCAATTTCACAGTGGCCATTGATTTCACAGCTTCCAATGGTAAGTTCTGATTTATTCATTGTTGTTAGCGTGCTATCTATTTAATGTGTTATTTGCGTATACAATTTACTAGTGTTTAAAAATAAAATTGGATCATTATACTTTTATTAAAGTCATTAAATCTTATCCCCAAGCATATTGCATAAAAGTGCCTATTATGTTCAATGGCAACTTTTCCCAGGAAGCCACCATTCATTAGATCATAACCTAAGGTGACCTCAGAAATGCTATCTAAGGGGTTATAGAATATATTGACTTTATCCCTCTCCTCTCAGGGGAGTGATCCAATCTTGCATACCTCTTCTAAACCCATAGAAGCATCTGAAGATGATTCTTCTTTAATTCCGAGCTTTGTAACGTAAGGTCAGATTGCTTTGCCTGCCCTGTAAAGGCACCAAATTAAGTATCAAATGAGAAAGCAAAATATTTAATGCTGGAAGCAAGCTTCAGCTAGGAACCCTTGAAAAGTGTGGTGAGATAATAAAGAAAAAGGCAAAATCAGCTTCTCTCATCACTTTTTGCTTTAAAAATCAGACTCAGTTCACTTTAGACATGAATGTGGTCTCCTGTCGTACTGATTTTTGTGAACTGGGTTCAGGGACAAAACTAGAAGAGGTGAGCAAGATTGGTGATGCATACACAAAGGTAAAAGATGCGAATATGTGCCTTGGAAAATCATTGCCAAGAACTTTCCTTATTTTAGCTGCATAAACAAGCTAATGCTCTCTTTTGTACATGCACACAACGCACGTCTGCTTGTACTTGTAGATAAGATCGCTGAATCCTTAAGCAGATCCAATAATATTTCAATATAGCAAGATAAGACTTATTATGCCACCTGCTGTCTCTTTCAAGAAATTTCATGAGATGTCCAGATACAGGTAGTCCTTGACTTACAACTACAACGGAGCCCAAGATTTATGTTGCTGAGTGAGACATCTGTTAAGTGAGTTTTGCCCCATTTTACCACCTTTCTTGCCACAGTTATTAAATGAATCATTGCAGTTGGTAAGTTAGCAACATGGTTGTTAAATGAATCTGGCTTCTCCACTGACGTTGTCAAAGGTTGCAGAAGGGGATCACATGACCCCGGGACACTACAGCCATCATAAATATGAGCCAATTACCAACTGTCTGAATTTTGATCAAGTGACCATGGGCATGCTGCCACAGTCGTGTGAAAAACAGTCATCAGTCACTTTTTTCAGTGATGTAACTTTGAACAGTCACTAAATGAACTATTTTAAGGTTGAGGACTGCCCGTACAGTAATGACAATTTTTACCTCTTCTAACTTCTAGGCCTTATAATATCTTCCTGTGCATCTACTATCTTTTTTTCCCCTCGCCATAGAAAATTAGCAATATTAAAATGATTGACTGCGCTATATAGATTTTACTTGGTAGTGTCCTAGGACAATTCTGAAAACAATTGCAGATTACTGCAGACAGTGTATGACAATTCAAGTATATAAGGTGTGTATAATTGGCCTGATGTGTTTTAATTGTTTAGAGCATTTGGCCCTGCATAACGTTGAAATCAGTAGGACAGGCATAGTAGAACAATACAACTGAATAACAGATTCAATACTGATTCAAACAGCAATGCAAATTCCAGTTTCTGTATTTAAAATATAACATCCTTCCCGTACTTAAAATACCAACCACTAAAGTGCTTGAGAGGATGAAAATGCCATGATTGCCAGCTCTGAAAGATAATGTAAGGTGAAGCTCCTCGCGGAGAGGTTACCAATTACAGCACTCTAGATAAGGTTTTTTTGTTGACCTTAAGCAAACTTCATCAATGCAGCTGGCTCCCAAGACAATGAATTCACTACTGTTCCTTCTAGTTCTTCCTCCTTTGGCTTCTTCCTCTCTCTCTCTCTCTCTCTCTCTCATTTTCTGCAGGCAATCCTTCTCAGTCAACCTCCCTTCATTACATGAATCCATACCAGCTCAATGCGTATGCCATGGCACTGAAGGCTGTTGGGGAGATCATCCAGGACTATGACAGTGATAAAATGTTCCCAGCGCTTGGGTTTGGAGCCAAGATTCCCCCCGACGGGCGTGTGTCTCATGAGTTCCCTTTGGTACTGACACTTCCCTTTGAGTCACACCAGCATTCAAAAACAGCTCCCGAGGGACGCTTTGTTTCAGATCAGATCAAGTGTCAGACAGAGAAGTTCAATGTGTCATATTCTGAGATGCCTTTTCCGGAGAGAGCAAAATGCCATATTGGCAGAGACTTTGCCTCATTGACAGCAGAATCAATGGATCGTTTAAGCTGCAATCCTAAACACACTGACCAGGGAATAAGCCCTGTTTTCTACACAGTTTATTTCTTCTTGCTCCTGTATAAAATGAATAGGCTGGCTGGCACTGGGTAGTCTTGCTTTCCTTGGCCACGGCCTGACTTTTCAAGGAGCTTGGAATTTACTTACAAAAAAAGGCTATGGGCCTCCAGATCTTCCCCATTACATCTTTTAGCAGGTTCAGCTAAGTACTATAGTTCAGCAGCATCTGGAAGTCAGAGATTGCCCACTCCTGAGTTAAAGGCCTGAGGGTTATAATAACAAAAGAAGCAATGTTATCTGGGGCCTTTTAAAATGTTGATATATCTGTAAAATCAGGATGAACCCTCAACCCAAGAAAAATGTCTTCACTACTATTGCTATCGCTTTAAACCCCTGAGAGGCAGCTTTAGTTGCATATGCTTAATCTTTGCTTCCAACAGGGAGGGAGTCCTTCATGATAAATCTAAGGATACATGCATTATTTAGACATATCTAGAAGTAGTTCTGTCTTTTCATATTCCATATGCAAAAATGCATGCATGTGGTGTGATCTAACATGAGGGGAGAGAGACAAGATATGTATTGCAAGTAATACACCCGGTCATAGATCAAAGCTGCAGTAGACAGCCACACAGATAAAGCTCCTAATCTGGCCACACAGCCACACAGATAAAATCCTGATCTGGAGCAGTCACATGCTCTTTCTTTTATGAAGGAAGCCAAGCTGCTTGACTGTCTTAAGATACGTTTTATAACTGGGTCTTTAAAGAAAACTGTTGTTCACAGGTAACCGTCCTGCTGCCTAGCATTTTTATCTTTGTTCTGGCACATTATTAGATGAAAGGAATGTTTAAAGGCAGGTGGAAGGATTAAAGCAGCCAAAGGAAGATGGTTAAGATGCAGCCTCTGCCTGGAGATTGCCTTTAGTTGTGTCTCCATTTCTCTGTTTTCAGAATGGCAACTGTGACAATCCTCACTGTAGTGGAATAGAAGGAATCCTTGAAGCTTATCACCAGAGCCTCAAGTCTGTGCAGCTCTATGGCCCAACTAATTTTGCACCAGTGGTCAACCATGTGGCTGGGTAGGTCCATACAAGTATAAAGTATTTTTAAAGCATGACATAGAAAGCTTCTTGCCATAAAGCAGGCACACAAATTCATAGCATTTGTTTTTACAAGCCAGAAACCACATAAACTGACAGTTTCAATGGATTTGCATGTTGTATTTATTAGAATTGCAATGTAGAAGGGAACATGGCCAAGTGACAGAACATATTCAGAACAACTCTGAATTGGAGGTGGTCACAGATGCATGCACATATACATTTATCGGAAACCAATCTGCATTCAAAAAAATCAATTTTTAGGCCATGTGGAGGTCCACATTGTCATGATATGCAATCTGATAGGCAAGAAAATTGATTATGACCAGGGCAGGTATCATTGTCCTTCCTTGTCAGATGACATTTCATCTGCTCCTAAACAAAGATGTCCACCCATACCGGATGTCCAAGTCAAACATGTCCACCATACCTGTTGTGGCCCCATTGTCATGTGACAAGCCCATAATTATCTTGCTACACACAAGCTAGATGGACTGTCCCCTAGGGCATGTAGGATTGAAATCACCCACGAAATCTGGGAAACTCCAACACCAATCCCAAGACAACATCCAGGAATTAATAGAGGGTTGGTGTTTAGATGGTCTGTATACATCAGCAGCCAAAGCTTGTCTTTGCTACGTAATTCCACAGAAAGGCACTTGCAATCTGACTATATCTAGGTGCTCCTGCTCACTGCAAACATTTCACATACTATCACATCTGCACCCCAACATTCCCTTCCTTATATCCATCTTAATATGCCTCAAGCCCATCCCTCAACTTCAACTATCATGAGCATCCAGTGAATACGCACTACCCATCACGCTTAATATAAGCAAATCCCTCTCATAATACCCAGAATCCTACAGACCCTCCTGACTCGTCCAGTTACAGGAAAAAGTGCAATGGACACTTTTTTTGAGAAACAAATTATTTCTATTAATGCCTACAAATTGTAGGATTATAATTTGATGCAGTTAACTGCACCATTTGTGTTCAGTCAGGATTCAGAGGTCCACTAGGTCCACCATATATCTTCCTGCATTCAATATTATTTCCTTCCAACTCAGATATGCCTCGGCTGTGCAGGATGGCTCCCAGTATTTCGTTTTACTCATCATCACGGATGGTGTGATATCAGACATGGCTCAAACAAAAGAAGCAATTGTCAATGTGAGTAGCTCACCTGGGGAATGGAGCAGCCTGATTTCAGCTTTATCAAATAACAGACATATTCTTATATGTGCCGCGTGGGAAAAATGGCTTCAGTTCAGTAGCATATTAGTAAGCTGAGCACCTGGAATTTACTGCTAGCCACAGTAAGAGGTATAATCTTGCAGCCACAGCATATTCCTGTTTTCCCTGTTGTAAATCTATTGAATGTTCCCTAACTGGAATTTGCTAAATATGGGAAATCCTGAGGAAGTGCAGAGGCAGGAAAGGCATTTGTTGGGAATGCTTTCATTGGAATTCCTGTATTGAACAAGTCTTGGACTCACGGTACTGAATGGCCCTTTCCAATTTTGTGATTTTGTGTATACATTCTTTTCTCCAGGCAACTGGTTTTTGGTTGCATCCTATTATTAATACAGCATTTACAATCAGATTTAGAGTCAGTGTCTTCCGCAGGAAGGAGGAAAGTGGGTCACTCTGACAAAAACATCATTGTGGTATCACAAAACTAGCCTTTCCCCTTTCTTACATGTGTTGTGATGTCATGTTGCGCACATGCCCCAAAGAGATAAAGCTTATCTCTTTCCTTATTCTAACAAAAGCAACAGGATACTTCTGAGGCCACTACTTAGAATTCATATGCCTCATTCGTGCATAATGCCAGCCTACAAGAAAGAAGCCACGGTTTACAAGCCAAAATGGATGGGCTTCAAGCTAAGTCCATACTCAATGCATTAGCTTTTAACTAATGTGTTCATCGTACCATAAAGTGTTCTGTGTGTTACATGATTGTCTTGGTAATCCTTTCACCAGGAAGAGGAAATCTGTAGCCCTTCAGATGATGCTCAGCTACAACATCTACCTCTGTGGCTGTGCTAGTGTGGCTGTTGTTCAACAAAGGCTGGAAGCCCACACAGTCCCCATGCTTTATTCTACCAAATATTTAGCCTCATCTAATCCATGGGGTGCCAAAGCAGATAAATGGCTTCAGTTCAGTAGCATATTAGTAAGCTGAGCACCTGGAATTTACTGCTAGCCACAGTAAGAGGTATAATCAGTCAGCCTCAAATCATATAGCAAGATAAAAAGTAAAGGCTTGCTAGTATTCCTTCTGAGGACTGCATCATGGAGAAGGTTTAAACTCAAGCCCCTCTTTTTTATTTTGGTTGGGGTTTGGATCAGTTTTAGTGGGGAGTGTAAGCAAAAGTTTAAAGCACTCTTTTCAAACCACCTCACCCCAAATGTATCCTGGCCCTACCCATGCTTAGAATGTGGCCCTCAGTATACTGTGGGAGCAAATGAAAGAGGTCACTACAGGCTTTCCCCACAAATAATGGGAAGGAAGAAGAAAAATCACTTGCCCAAAGCTACTCTTCCCATGGCGCCAATGAACCTTGTACTCAGGTTTCCCAGAGGGGATTTGAAGATCAGCTGGACTGTATGAATAAACCAGCTTCTTGTCATGCAAGTATTTGTTTCTCTGGGCAATCTCCCCCCTCCTCCCCCGCACTTCGGTTTCCAGCCATTAGGGCACTGCCATGTGCTGTGCTTCTGATTCCAGTGGTGATGTGTGATGAGTGTGCTCCTGATTAAATTGTTGCTGCAGTCCATTGTTCAACATTGCCAGAGATTTGTCATAGCAAAGAGCACTGATTATTGCCACTTCTGCATTTAACAGCAAAAACAATCACTGATTGCTGAAGGGGAAGAGAAAGGAGTTAGATAATTTGATAATAGGACAGCGTGTTAAGGACAAGCTCAGGCAGATTGGGAAACACAGAGTATCACTATGAATCTTTTTTTTCTTTTTTTTGGGTACTCTTGCAATGACTTCCGCCTCTTCATTTTTAGTCTTTATTTAATTTTTTTCTTAACTTTTAGTCATTTTGTATTATCTTTTTATCATGCTGTAAGCCACTCAGATGAATTGCATATAGTGAGATGAATGGCATGCAAATTTCACACACACACACACACACACACACACATATATATGTGTGCACAGAGGACCGTGGAGCCAAGCAGTGAAGACATTATGATGAATTGAGTACAGCCAGCAAGTTGACTGTGCTATTCTGTCTGCATGAAGGGAAGGAGTGGACTTCTAGGTTTATTTAATTCAGCTTTCTCCGTATTATTTTACAGTTATCTGTTCTAAATTCAGGCTCTTTCTTTGTTTCTTCTTCCCATCCCCATTTTGTATGTCCTCCTCTATTCTTACTTGTTTCCTGCTGGTCCTCAGGCTGCCAAACTTCCAATGTCTCTAATAATTGTGGGTGTTGGACAGGCTGAATTTGATGGTAAGAATCTATGTTGTGTTACCTTTTCTCCAGATACGATATACGATATATGAGTATATATATTTATATTATTCTGTTGAGAGTAGTAGGGCTATACTAGTCTAATATAAATTCAGTTCTGCACTTAATCAACAGCCATGGGTATTCATTAGGCAGGAGGTGACGTCATGTGCATCCTGATATCATTACACAAATGAACAAGTTGTGTCTTTTCCATCACTTACATGATGCCCTTGTGGCATACACGATGTCATCATGACTTTCTGCAGATGCCTGTAGCAGTGGCAATCAGCACTGCAATGCCCATAAACATAGCAAGACAGAAATTGGTTTCATACAACATTGGACTTGACTAAACTTCATATCTTCATGTGAACACAGAATGTCATTAGGCAAGTTTTTTTCTTGGTCAGCCTAACTATTTTACGAGACTATTACTGTGGGAATCCGGCTAGGAGAGTTCCCCATGTATAATCCTTAGCTCTCTGAGAAAAGGTGGAATATAAACACAATAATGTATTAAGAGAAACCTTACTTAAATAAGCTAATACATAGATTAGAGCCATGGATTATATTGCCATCTATTTAAGCAGCTTATTCCATGATATGATCTTTCGGGAAGATCTTTTGGCATCTAGAAATATATTACCTCTGTAACGTGTGTAATGTGCAACATTTGTCTTAAATTCCTGTCATCCAAATACTTTGGCTATGAATATTGAAAATAAAAGTATTTAAAGAAATTAAAGCAATTAGCAGATATACATTTCTATGATTAAAGATTTGAACAGATATCCTAGCTTCTTTTAATGATATATGATTTGTCAAATAAAGTATATACAGCATTTAAGGCTCTACAGAGCAGCTGTTAAAATCTGTCATGTATTTGCCTGAGCTTCCAATTAACAACTTTTAAGCCTCCTATTAATAGTCTTCTGTGCAAGAACTATCATTTGCTGAAAATCTGAATAACGCAATTCAACAGGTAAATGTCAGCGTTCCATCTAAGTTCCAATAACTCACTCAGCACTCAGATAAGAATTAATCCAAGTAAGAGTTTATTAAA
>JANHFL010001475.1:78632-96898 GCA_032468155.1 Oxyrhabdium leporinum
TAAAATAATAATTGTTTGTAAATAAAATAAAAAAAAACTTATTGCAAAAAAAAAAAAAAAAAAAACCTTGATCCTATAAGGAAAGTCCACAAGACCTGTTCCCCCATTCATTTTTAAAGCAGCATTTTGACATATTGCTTAAACAAAATCCTAGTTTTCAGACACGCATTCTAGAATGATAATGTAATACAGTGTAGTGAAAATCTAAAAGATGGTAATTTTCTAAACCAGGGGTCTTTAAAGTTGGCAACTTTAAGACCTGTGGCCTTCAACTCCCAGAATTCCCCAGCTAAGCGGGCTGAGGAATTCTGAGAGCTGAGGTCCACGAATCTTTAAATTGCCAACATTTAGAATCCTGGTCTAAACCTAGCAGTAGAACAATGTGAAGAACAGTGCACTAACTAGTAACTTAAGTAACAAATTCCACCATAATAGTAATGCAATGCAGAGTAAGAATTAAAATCGCTCAGTACAGAAACTAAAATCATATCCTCCAATGACATTGGGATCAAAACAGAGGCTTATCAAATTTAAAGAAGAAGAAAAAAGAACTTGAGCCTGGCACTAAAAAAAAATCAATTTTGGTGCCCAGATGAGCTTCTGCTACAGAGGGAAGTACATGTTTTGTGCCTTTGTCTGTATTGGCTGCTGGCAACTCTTTTCTTGGCAAGTTTTCAGAAGTTGCCTGCTTCTTAGGGCTGAGGGAGTGACTGGCTCAAGTGACTCACTAAGTCACTCAGCTGACTTAGTGCCTAAGGTGGAACTAAAGTCTCCTGGTTGTCTTAACTACTATGCCAAACTAGCTCTCAAGAAAAGGAGGGTTACCATTAAAAATCCCTCTCTCAAGTTATCATCCTTAGAACTCAATGAAGAGAAGTCATGTGAGCAAGACCATGCACATGTTTTTAAGGCAAAAATAGATACATAAGGACCATAATTATGCAAACAGTCCTTTGCATTGAATTTGGGACAAATGAGCTGCTGGATAGCTGAGATACTTTTGACTAGAAGATGATCGGGTGCAATTTTGGTTTTGCAAACTTTTGGATTATTACATTTATACACAGAACAAAATGACCCAACCTAACACTTGTTACCGTACTATGGTGGTAAAAATGTATTAAAATCCAGATTTAAGATTTCTCTGATCTTGCAGGTCAGGAAGAGTGTTCTGATCTGCAGTTTTCCTGACTCCTTGGGAATTCTCAGCTTGGAAAGCTCCCAGAGACTACATGTCTTGGATAGTATTTGGGAAAGCAGATCAGAATCCAAGGGATTTTATGTGTTGCTCTTGATCTTTTAGCACATTTCCAACCTGAGACAGGATTTCAACTAATCATATGAGATGAACAGCCCCAAAATAACTCCATGAGTTCAAAGGGATTCACACAAAGTATGAATTCTAATGCACATAAACTTTTCAGCCTGCCAAATTCAATTACATAAACTAGACAATATTTATCATCACATTAAAAGCTATTGACAATTGTGGTTTAGACATTTATACATACTGATGCTTATTACACACAAATTGCAAGCTCCGATTCACAATCTGTAAGATTGAATGAAAGTAGAGAAGACAAAATGTCATAATTAAGGCCCTTAGAAATAAATAACTGTTGACCAAAAAAGAATAGGGAGAATTTGAACCACACATAAAACTAAACATATTCAATGTTGTGGGAAAATAATATAAGAAATATTAAACATTTCTAGAGAAATGCATCAATATGAGACTATTAAGCAACACCTACAGCTTGTGCAGTCCCAAGCTGGCCTTGACTGACCTCTGAGAATTAAGCAAAGTCAGACTGGATTAGCATTTGGATGAGAAACCACTATTCCCCAGCCCCCTCCAAAATGCTAGGTAATGTTATGATGCACAGAAAAAATTGACAGAACTTTGATCACTTAATCGTGGCTGCCATGTTGACTTTTTTGACCACATCCTATAAACACCCTTGCAATGCAAGGGCATGGAAATAAAACATTCTGGGAGAAGACAATGTGTAACCGCTCCCAACACAATTTGTAAGAGTGTACTTTTAATTAAAATGCATGATGTTAATCTGCACTGCAGACCTGAATTAATTTGAAACATTAAACATAAGGAATCTAGCATTTAAGTGGAAACTAGCTCTTAAGAGGGAGGAATGTCAAAGAATTAATTGATGAGCATTTTACTGGTGAAATGTGTTTGTATAAATATTTCATAAATGGCAAAGTTGTTGTGGGCAGGTGCAAACAAGAGGACAACTATCTGGCTGCTTGCAATTCCAAAGGAGCTTTTGAAATTATGAAAGCATTTTTTGTGTATGAGGTGGGGGGGAGAGACAGTAAAACACATGAGGGGATTTGTTGAACTAAAAACAGCAGGAAATATCAAAACCAAAACCCATCCAAACATACAAGGGGGAGGAGGAATGAAGAAAAATAAACAATAGGTTCACCCAGTGAAGTGTTTTTCATACTATCTGCCACTGTGGTCCACTAAATAAGCATTTGCAAACAGCAGGGATGCCCTGCTTAAATAAACATTGCTGCCTATACTTTCATTTGTAAAGTAGGAGAATGCCTTCAGCCAAGAGTACCCATAGAAAGAATAAGGGAAAGAACTCTAGGTCAGAGGATAACAAAGGTACCACCTCACAGATCCTTTTCCAGAAAATAAAATCAAAATTCTAATTCACATCTAGCTTCTATTAGTTTCCAGGCTGCTGTATGTATTTCCAGGCTCTTCAGTCCCAAATCGGTTATGGCTTGGAGGCAGCCTGAGAAAAGATGCTTCACTCCTTCCAGGTGGAAAAAGCCACAACAAAGATAAAATGGAGCCTGCTCCTCTCCTTTCTTCAAAACTCACTGAGAGAAGAGAACTTTTCCATGCCTGGAAAAGTGAGTGGCTGAGAATTTGATTTTCCTGGACTTTGATGGTCTCTGATTACTACCTAGACGGACTTCTTAGATTTGACTGTCAGATCACATTCAGTGTTTCCTTTAGTTCTTTCCTGTCTGAACTTTTGGGGAAGAAAGATTTCTCCGTAGACTACTGATGTAAATACTGCAGATACAGGCAGGATTCACCTGATCTGATATAAGGGAGTTGAGAGCAATGGCAGTATCACAAGTCCTGCATCTTTTGTACGTGCCTCAAGACATTGCATCCAGGTATGAAATGGATAAGGCTTGTGGTGGGATGCCACAACAATCCTCTCACTAGTCGGAGGAAAACAATAAGTGCCTCCAGTTGTCCTTGCTTGTGTCTCTCTGCATCATCCATGCTCTTCAAGAGAGGAGAAAAAGATTGCTGAGCTGATCATGCTGGAATCTGTAGAATTGTGGCTGTGGTCTGGCTCTTACTGATTGCTCAAGTTTTAGCTATTAAACTAAAACCATTAGTTCTCCTCCCAAGGTATCCCAACTCAATTTGGGAGAACCACAGCCTGATCTTTTTTGAAGGAGGCAGATGGAGAGGCTTGGACATATATCTAGGGCAGGGCTGTCAAATTCATGGCCTGCGGGCCAGATGCATCATGCACTGGCCACAGCCACGCCCGGTTTAGCAAGGGGGGGGGAAAGTTGCTATACATCACGTGATGACGACGTGACAATGCAAGTTTGACACTCTTGGTCTAGGCAGTCATCTTTCTGGTCAGACTGTTTAAGGTAGAGTTCAACCATCCTCAGGGGTCTTGGATGGAATGAAGGCACAAGGCAACTCTTTCGGTCATTGTCTCTGATGCTCACTCAGATAAAAAAGAAGATATCCAGTTTCACAAACAGTAAGAGAGCCACGATAAGGATATTCATACTGCAGCTACAGAGGGTCATGTATATGTTCTTGGAATCCATTCAGAGGTTCATGCAATAAAGAGGCCTCTTGCTGCATAGGAAAAAGGGAACCACATTTACCAGAAGAAGTGATGGAAAGGCACAACTCTTAGACAGCTCAGAGTTCAGAGGTGATTGCAGCTCTAGTGTTATTCCAATCTTCCTATCTCGTAGCAAATAAATGAGTGCCACCAGACAAAGGAGATTGCTTGTAGCTCAGTATGTTGCAAGAACCCAAAAGAATGTTTTCTAAAGCAAGGTCTGTAGCTTAATGTGTTGTGTGAACCCAGATAATTGTGGTTTATTCAACAATATGTCTCAGTATATCAAAGGAGTACAACCAATATTACCATATTTATGAGGCAGGGAGTTTGTATATGAATAATCTTTTTATGCCCAATAGGTTTGTCTCTGCATCCCACTTCTTTGGGAAGTAGGAGATAAACAATGGAGAAGGCAATCAATCATGTTGCCATCTCTTCTACTAAGCAGATTTTTTTAAAAATCGTGATGTCCAACTTTTGTACCAGTTTGATAATATTCAGATGTATTATTCATTTATCAGAAACTTCCATCTTGCTGAAGAAATTGGTTTATATTTGCATTTGATTAATTTTTTTTCATTCTTTGGCTATTGAGATAACCACTGAAAGCTCATTGCCATCAGAACTCTTTGCAGAGAAGTCACTGTTAATATTTTCAAGCATTGGCAATTTATGTTCGGAGAACAATAATTTAACATTAAGATTAAAGTGCTGCTTTGTGCTCAGAACTCCAGCTTGCATTCCTATTTTATTAAGAAACTTTTCTAAAACACAGCAGCGACATCTAGGGGTCAACCCAACAAACAATTTTCTTCTCTTTGCACCCCTAACCCTGATAGCTTGGGTGGATTTGTCTTAGAATCATTGAATCATAGTATTGGAAGGGACACTGGAGGTCTCCTCTACCCCAGCCCAGTCAAATGATTGTCCAGTCTGTTTTTTAAAACCTCCAGCGATCGAGCATCCAGAACCCCACGAGGCAAGCTATTCCACTGATTGTGCCTACTGTCAGAAAATTTCTCCTTACTTCTAGGTTTGGGTCTCTCTCCACCCATTACTTCTTGTCCTACCCTGTGGTGCCCTAGAAAATAAGTCAATCCCCTCTTTTTTTGTGACAGCTCCTTAAATACTGGAAGACAATTATCTTGTCCCTGCAATTCTTCTCTTCAATAGCCTTTCTTGAAAGGAAATGTGAAAGGAGAGGACGGTGCTTTAAAAAATCAAGATGGCAGTCCCAATCACATGATTTAAGGCTATGAACCAGGACCATGTGTGATCTAGTCCTGCCTTAGGCACAAAGGGTGACCTTGGGCCAGTCTCTTTCTTTCAGCCCTAGGAAGGAGGCAATGAAAAACCATTTCTGAACTCCGGCTCAGTGAAGTGATTAATGCTGTGGATGTTCTTTCATTTTGCCTGGAGGCCTCTCTGAATTTATTGTCCTGATTGGGATTGCACTACCCCAGAGAGATCCAGTGCACAATCTGGGGGTTCTCCTGGACTCCCAGCTCTTGCTTGAAGAGCAGATAATTAGGAGGGCCTTTACTCAACTTTGTATGGTGTACCAGTTACAGCCTTTCCTGGATAGGAAGACTCTCCACTTGGTCACCTATGTCCTGCTCATTTGCCAGTCATTGGACTTTATAATGTGCTTTACATGGGGCTTTGTGAAGTCTCCCTGACCTACACAATCTCCCCCAGCCCTTCTGCACTGTGCTGCTCACTCCTACATCCCATGCACGTTACTTGACCTGCTCCATACCCCCATATGCTCACCCTGACCCACATGGCACCTCTTGTGCCCCCACACATTCCCGTGCTTGTTTCTGATCCTAGTCTCACTCTTGTCTTCCCTGACCCACTTGGCAACAGACCCTACCCAATCCTCACTTTAACCTCACAGTGATCAGTTACTAACATTATTTAGAGTTGTTGTGATAAAGATATAGGTCACTTCTTAATATATTTCTTTTTCTTTACTATATTCTGATTTTTTGACATTTGTTTTTTTCTTTTCTACATCTTCCATTTTTTTACTGCCGTACTGCAATTTTCAATGATTACTGTTTTAAAAAATTCTAGATGAGTCACTCCAGCCTGCTCCAGATTAAAGCCCCTTCTGTCTTGATCACTGTACAAGCTGTTGCCATTTTCCACTCTCCTTGAACTAAGCGTAGGCCTATTGCTGCTTTGTCATCAAGATAGATGGAAGAAGTCATATAATCCTATGAAAGATACAGATCTGTTTAAAGCATCATAGCTCACATTAAGAAGGTTTAGGTAGAGGTGGCAGGTATATTTCTCAGGAGTGAAGAAACTCTTTCTTCTTAGATTTTCATTCCATTACTGGTTATAGTCAGAATCAAAGTGGACAGATTTAGAGATGGCTTTTCTACGAACAGTACGTGTATCAGTGTGAACCAGTAACAACAAAAGAGAAGTATACCTAGGCAATCTTTTTCATCGGGAGCTTGGCAATTTGAATAAAGTGAAATGGAGATGTGGATGTAAGAGTCTTAGTCTTAGGGGGAACCTGAATTACTGTAGGTTTTATTCGTTAGAGGGGATGCTGGTTCCCCATCTTCCAATAGTGGCTGAAATTATGGCTCTTAAGGGATGACTGCAGAGAATCTTTCTTCCTGAGATCTCATTAGCCTATTTGGCAAGACACTGGATTTCTTAACTCAAATATTAAAGGTTATTCCAGGGACTGTTAATCCCCAGTGCAGAAGCTTCAGTGCAATTAACGTTGCCTCTAGAGACCTCCTTCTGTTGTTGCAACTAGAACCATTTGAAGCGAACAAACATGTAATATTCCTTGGGAATGAATCAGTGTCCAATTAAAGGTACACAAACAACTCAGAAATAAACAAAGCAAAAGCAGCAATCTGTAGTTCAGGCAGGAAGAAAACTATCCAGAGACATTTAAACTGAGCAGCTCTCTCCAGATGCAGTAGAATGTCATTGATTGAATAGCATGGCTCAAAAAGAAGCTGTGTTTAAGACCAATAATGAAATTAAAAGGTAATTGTTCCTTCAGATCTTTTAGGGAATGAAGCAACTAGAACTGCGACTAACTAAAGATATCCCAGAACTATTGTCTTTTTCCAGATGAAGAAAACAAGTAAATATTTTAAAATTGATGCAAATTATGTTGGCTCTTGTGAATGCTTCATAGGAATCTTCCAGCTTGGCAATGATATTGTAACCCCACGTCTTTGGTAATCACCACCTATATAACATAAGCCTTATGATGAGCTACCCAAAATATCTATCCTACCCAGTGGACGGTGCTTAGCTGAATCTGTCTTTTCCTTGCCCTCTGAAAGAGGTTCTTCAATCTAGCTCGGAATTGGAAAGAGAGACAAAAACAGATAAATGGATTAATGCAGCGATTTGCAAGGGCCAGGAAGAATGTCAAGTGATACGCTATATACTTACAAGCTGTGTTTAACAACTCTTCATACCTGATGAAGAAAATCACTAGCCAGTATGGAAGCCACATGATCACAAGTACTACCAAGTTGACCAAAATCATCACTGTAGCTCGCCAATTAATATGCAAGGTAGCAGCTGTCTGAGTGGATATTACTTTCCTCATCCTTAGGCTGAAGATGATCTTGGAGTAGCAGATCATCATCAACAACATGGGAGGCAAGAATCCCATCCCTCCCAGGAGTCTTAAATAAAGGGTCATTTCTTTGTTTTCCATTTTGTTCACACAAAATATTTCCCCTTCCAGGGGGACAATTTTATAATGAATCCAAACAGGAATGGTGAACAAAAGGCAAACAATACAAATTAACACACAAACACCAACTACTTGCTTTAGGGAAATGGATACCACTTGCATTGGATGGAGAACAGCAGTATAGCGGAGGAGAGAAATAGCCAACATGCTATAGAAGTTAGCAAAAGAGATCCATAAGGACAAGCTGTGATTAGTGACACACAACAGGTGATTCAAGTGCCAGTTCTTGAGAATGGAATTGCCAAACATCACCAGAAGGCTGTAGAAGAAGAAGAAGAGATCAAGAGCTACTATGTTGATGTAGAGAAGATCAGTCAAGCGTGAGATGTGGCTGCCACTTTTTCTTTGGAGACCTCTGATGAGTACAGAGAGCAACAAGATGTTCCCTGGAATGCCCAAGAGGAAGAAAACAGTATAAAAAACAACAAATACTGTCTTGCTGTAGGACAGGAAATGTTCACTCAAGCTAGAGCTGGTGTGGTTCCTTGAACTTGAATTTGAAGCCATCGTTGCAGGAGGTCTGATCTGCTACACTGCTTAGCAATAATTTAGTTTTCCTTCTTTTCCTGAAAACAAAACATGTGACAATGAACTGAACTCAGAACAACAGAACTGGGGATAGTTTCAGTAGTGAAACTGTACTTCAAAGTACCAAATTTTCCAAGAGTTCTTTTATCTGTTTCATTTCTGTCTCTTGCTCTACTCTACAATACTTCTTCAGCTATTTTTAATTATGATATACAGGCTATTTTTCATTTTAAGATCTGTTGTATATTTGAATTTGGCTTGCATGCACTCCCTGAACGTTTTGTGTTTATAGGTCAATGAAAACTTAATAAAGAACATAAAGAAGAAGAAAGATCTAGTTTCATAAATAGAGTGTAGCATCAAAGAATGGATTGGACTGATCTTAGAAATATAATCCAACTCCCTGCCTAGTGCAGGATCCTATCACTACAGCATCTCTCAGCAGTGACATTCCAGCTTTTGTTAAAACGTCTCCAAAGAAAAGGATTCTATAACCTCACAAGGCAATCTGTTCTGTTGAAAAGGTCTTACCATTAGGATTCTTTTTCCAATATCCAACCAAAATATACTTCTATGTTATTTAAACCCAAGTTCTTGTTCTGAAATAACATTGAACAATTAGATTTTAGTCAAACATAAGCACAAAATTAGTTAAACATAGAATTAATGGAACTTAAAATTTATTCTTGTATCATTCTTAAATTGCATCTTGTGTCATTTTTTATTATCTGCCATCAGATATAAAACAAGAAGTAAATTCCCCCATACTATATTCAGAGTCCTGAGTCCACCAAACGTATATGGAATATAAAATGTCAGTATTTAATTATAGCACACAATAGACCATCATGTGTGGTATCTATACTTTTTCTATCAAGAAATGCATTGTTCGTAATATGAGGTAGTCCAATATGGACAACATGACATCTATTCTAAACTTGTTTCTACCACTTCTGCCACCTTTTAATTCTAATGCATCACATTTTTAGCAAAAACTATGTTGTGCTAGAGAACCTTGTTCAGCCATCCCATTGGTATTAACCTGAAAATGAGTAACTCTGTTTCCTGGTCTTTTCAAGCAACAGTTCCTACCTCACTGCTGCCGCCTGGACTAGGTACCACTAGAAGAAAGCCAAATGATGGACAATGTTATGCTGCATTGTTCAGGAGCAATTTCTTCACCAGTTGCCTTCACATTTCAGTATCTCTATTTATATTATTTTCAAACCACGAAAGGTACACACCTACATGCACACCGTCAGATGGGAATGCTGACTTGTTGCTGCTGATAGTTATTACAAGGAAAACTTGCCTGTCAGCAGCACCCATCATTTGCAGAAGCAGGCAGCTCATTTATAGATTCACCCATGCATTTCATCATCTGGAAATTGGAATTGGTTTTCCAACCGGAATGTAATGAGTCATTTTTTCTAAGCTGATAGTCCTTGATGGTTCAAAACTCAATAGAGTCGTGTTACTTTGCTATTGGCATCACTGCCTCCAAAAATAGTGTGAGTCCTACTTCAAAGGCTCTTGCTTGACAAAGACTCTAAAGACAACTTGGTGCTATTTAATGATGTCCAGGAAATGGATGAAGTACCTAGCTCACCTCTATGTAAGTAGTGTCATGGTATGTATTCTCTCTCATATTTGTTATTTCATGACCCAAAGGTTAATATAAATGTTTTAACAATTGTGTATTCCATTAAAAGGCGATTTATATGGGAGTGTAGATTTTAGCTTGTAAAATCACATATCTCATCAATACAGTAAAAGTCCTATGTAGGCAATAAAAATCATTTAACGGGTTTGCATCTGACATTTAGTAATCTGCTGTTTTCAACTGTTATTTGATATAACTCTAATTACGTAGAATATCACTTTGGGACCTGCTTCTTTCCTTGTATCAAAAATTGCTTTAGCATTAGTGAAATAAATTATCTTCACATCAAGCTCTGTACATTTTTCCTTTTGTCTAATTCTGATTTTTAAAATCAGGAAAATGCATTTCTTCTCTAAAAACTAGAGGACGATGTCGGGAAACCAAAAGGATGTATTTGGACAATACAGATGTAGACATATAATCTGAACTCTAAATAAAAACTTAGCTATTTCATTTCTTTAATATGGACCACTATTGTTGGCTTGAAATATTTACCTAGTAAACCTCAAGAACATTACATCCTTGAACATTCCATGCCTTTTGTCATATTGCTGAATTATGCTTAAAAATAAGAAGCTATTCTTGCTATTTATCTTGCTTTCCTTCTAATTCCAGGCATGTTACTTATAATAACATAGATAGATGTAGGGTACCTTAATATCTGATCGTCATAGTTCACTCCATTTTCCCCCCATATCTTTTTAAACATTTCATGTTATCAATAGTGTATATGACACCGAATCTCCAATTTTTCTCCCATATCCTCTTTACTGCTTTGTAATTTGTGTGTGTGTGCGCAGTCTGCATGTTCTGGGCAAATCTTAACACATTAAGCAGAACTTTCCTTATCCAGCCTGCTTTCCTGCTTGATGCCTATTGTGTATGAGAGAGATAAGATTCGTGCACCAATTTCAGGAAAAAGAATGGAATAATCTCTTTCACAAATGCATTGCTGAACAAAAGGGTTTCAGGGAAGGACAAACGAAGCAGCATTCAGGAGTGGCACAAGTTAAGTGCTGCAATTAAAACTCTCAGGTGGAAAATAACTGCAGAAAGGCAGTTGTGGGGCAAAGAAAGTTGTATCTTAATGGATTACAAGCACAGAGCAGCTAATGAAGGTATCAAATTTAGAGATCTTTCCTAGGGCCTTACAGCTGTTCAGGACTGATTTTTTTTGAGTTTTGACATTTTAACAAGAAAAGGGCATCATGGAAATATATCCTCAAGTCTTCATCAGTAGGTCCCAAAAACTGACTACAGCACTTCCCAAAGGCTAGTACCATTTTACTGAGAGAAGCAGGAATTTCAGCATTTAGTGGTGATAAAAGGCATTTGAAGGAGAGTTGAATTAATGCACTACAACTCCATGAATTTATTTTGATTGAAATGGCAAGTACTGTAAAACTTTTTAGAGGAGGGGTGAAAAGATAATTGCACAAATTCACTGAGAAAGTGCTATTCCTTTATTCCACTTAGATCAGATCCAAGGCAGACAGCTTATGTCAAGAATAGATGAAATATGAAATGCTACCGTTTGTTCCAAAATTCCAGTATCATTTGTTCCATTCAGTTAATCACTTGGATCAACAGTCCTGAATTATCATATAGTGATTTTGTAACCTGACAAATTCTGTGACTAGATACCACCCCAAAACAAATATTGAAAATATTTGTACTTGGGTTCATGAACATTGATAATTTGTATACTTAAGGTAAAATAGTTTATTTGTACAGTAATGTATAGACTGTCAAGTTCACAAGGATTTGAGGTGGTTTTGATTCATTTTTATTTCATTCATATAGCTGCCCAACTCACATATGTGACGCTAGGTGACTTGCTACAAGAATAATCAATAAAAACAACATAGTAATCAGAAATAATTAGGAAGCCAGAGTACTCTTGATGGAATGTTTCAAGGCTTCCTAAAAGGTCCAGAAGTGGTTTTACCTTGAATAGCCATGTTTTAAAGGGCAAGGGAAGTCACAGAAATACGTTGCCAAGCCACTACCTTTATCACCTATGGGGTGGGCATTTTTTTTCTTAAAGATTGCAGAGGGACATCTGAATGTGCAGCAGAAATGTACCTGTGCATATCTGGATGCAAGCCACACAAGTACTTTGACAGTATTTAGATCCAGATGAAAACCAATAACCAATGCAGTGTTTGCAACATTGTTAAATCTGTTACCCACAAGTAACCGAAACCACCACATGTATTTTGGAGCCATTGATGTTTCCAAGTCGTCTTCAAAAGAACCCTATGCAGAGGATGTTACAGCAGTGTGTATGTGAATAGGAGTCATTGTTGTCCTGACATCCTGGTCCAAGGTGGCCCATAATGGGCACAATTTTTGTGATCTCCACCTGCTGCTCTAGCAGAACCCATGAATCCAAGAGAACTCCCAAATCACACACTTGCTCCGTAAGGATGCAACATTCTCAAGAGCTAAGATCAGAGATGAAACAGAACCAAATCCATCGCCAACTAACAGTAACTCCATTTTGCAGGGTTTTAATATGAATGTATTTGAACTAGAAGTCCCTTACAAACTCCTGGCCTTTTGTGGTATCCCCAGTTCAGCTTGGAGTGGCAAAATAAAGAATAAATCTAGATATGAAAGGTATTTGAAATAAAAGTCCTATCTGCCATGCGAGCAAGATGAGCAAACAAGGATGCAAAAGGGAAGCTCTGATAAAACTGCAGCTTTCTATTGGGAAGGAGAGAATAGAAATTTCAATCCAAAGATTGAAATTACAGGACGGTTACGGTTTAAAATATTCAAAGAAAATTAAAAGTTACTGTTCCATACAAACCATCTTTTTTTTTTTTTTGAAAGCCTGAAAATATCACTCTCCTCTCTTATCTCTATTTAAGAGTCTCAAACCATGTTGATTGCTCTTAAAATATGATTCTGCGTTTAATCGACTTGGAATTAGCTTTATACCTATTAACATCTGAACAGGAAAAAAAAGTGAAACTGTTGCTCAACTTCAACTTTCCGCTCCCAGAATGGAAGCCTGGAAAGGGACAACTGACTGTCCCAACTTGCCACAGGACAACCCACAGCAGGACAATTCAACACTGTATTCGTCATTTCATTCAGGTACTTTTATTACTGGTGACCACATTTTTGTTGAAATTATTGTAACTTGTATTTCTGGATTGACTTTATTATTACTGGCCACAGTTCCGTCAAAATTAACTTTTGTATTTGTTGAATTACCCTGGGGTGAGTTGTCCCACAGCAAGTTCCTTTCCAGGCTGGGGAACTGAAGTCCATACATCTTAACATTGCTGAGGTTGAAAAACATTGCATTAAAGAATTGGCAATTTCTTGATTGATGAGGATTCAAACTTTGTGGAACTCAGAGCATCATGACAGATGCCCCAGTGTTCTCCCATTCATTCTTATTCATGACCTGTTTAACCTGAAGCACAGTTTTTCAAAAAGAAAAATGTCTTGAGGTCTTGAGCTTCTTCCATGAAACAAAAGAGACCTAACCTTTCTAATAGAGAGGTCCTGCAGACTATTCACAGGGGAAATCAAAGAACTGGTTAAGTTAGTGTATAGAAGAGCACAGTGGTTGAGAGTAAGAAGCAGTCATTTGTGAAGGCAAACCAGGGATAGAGACTAGTTTCATTTGTACAAAACCAGAATATTCTGCAGCAAGTCTGAAAACATGCACTAAGTAATGCTTAATTGTAAACATAATCCTGTAAGAGCTTTGATACTCAAAGAGTAAAGGTAAACAACATAAACTCCAAATAAAAGCCCATTTATTAATTCTAACCCAAATATTGCAAATATACAGAAAAATACCAGTACAAATTTATAATATAGCCAGGCATATTTACAAAACTCTATACATGGCTCCTTTTGTGTTATCTTTTGCATGTTGCCTCAGACTGTACATCTTAGGAAATTTCTGTATAGAGGAGTGCTATTAACAATGGCTTTTGGCTACACAGCATTCCGTAGCCATCCCACAGATGGTATGGAACAAGAATGGTCTGCCTTGCAGGCACATTAGGAATTATGCTTCAAAGCGCATGCAATGGCAACACTGCCAAGGTTGCTATGTTACTTGGGCAACACTTACAAAACAGTGAGAAATATGTCACATTATCTACATATTCAACACTATGGGAGGAAGACTACCACTGCCCAGCACAGAGGTGTAGCAGTTGTAAGCCCCTGATTTACTGGACAGATTTCAGTTTATTGGAATGTTCTCACCAAGTCAGTTGATGTACTCTACCTTGAAAAGAAAAGGCCAACAGAAATGAGGCAAAGGAAGAGGTCCCAGGCCTGAGAGAGATAAATATCAATGACAAGATTTGTAAGCCTCTCAGAGATGGCTCAATACACAGGGAAAGTTGAGATATACTAGAAAGAGGAAGTAATCACTTATTACATACACATTGTGCTGGGGAAGATCTATGACAGATTTTTCTCCTACGTTTCCAATACCAAATTTCAGTCGTCACATCCAATTTAGTGGAGCAATTTGATGCTACACAGGGGAGGTTCTGCACAAGTATGTTTAAATAGTTTTAGAGTGTAATGAAGGACTAATTATCTGTTTAAGTTCAAGAATTGGAAACCATGAGCTTTAAGTGACATCACTGCACTGTACATGTTACTGATATAATAGGTTTGCTTGTGTACTATCCAATATTATAAGCAAAAAATAACTTGTGGGATTTTTATGTGGAACAGGTCTTCTAGGAACAGACATTTCTTCCTGCCATTTCTCTTGCTTACGAATATTCCTGTCAGTGCATTTATTTTTTTTCATCAAGGATCAACAATCTGGAAAGATTACTACAGTACTCTGGGCTCAATTATATTATGCAATGGTACAAAGGAAGAAAAAGGATCAGAAACCCCAGTAAGGCCACAGTAAGAATTGAGAGGGATGGGGGACAAATTCAAGACAACCGCTTCCTTTCAGGCATCCCACTCTCATCTTATTGCTGTCAAAGGAGAGTTGGAAAGCATTATAACTTTAGTAGCCTGCTCTATTTTGAAGTAGCAGCTAGCTTTTGAATCACTAACAAATCCTAACTGATCTGATGCAAGTCACCAGTGACAAGCTAAATGCATCTCCAACAGATCAAGCTTATTCTTAGAGACTGCATCAAAATGAAATGAAATTAGAATAAAGATATTCTAAGTCTAAGTCTAAATGAAAATGAAGATGATGACATAAATATTAAACGATTTGTCACCAAAGAATGCAGAAATAGGAATGTATATGATAGATCAGGATGAGATTGTGTAACATATAAAATTGGTGATATTTGTAATTACCCAATTCAGTGCAATATAAGCTCAATTTCCTCCATTTTTAGTCAGCTCAGAGTCTTTGCATACTCCCCCACCCAACAACTATGATTTCCAATGCTGTGATAGCAGCATCTCAAGTATCATAAACTTTGGAAGTATATCTCAAGTCCCAAATTGGTAGTATGGCAGTAGAGAAGAAGAGAAGTCTCATGCACAGACCTTAAATGGGTATTTTTTGCTGGTTTGATCCTTTTCCAGGTAAGACTGAAAGAAGGAAATAGATGGATGAACATCATCATGCAAAACACCCTGAGATCCAGATTTAGAACTGACAAAAAAAAAAAGGGGGGGGTGGTTTCTTTTCCATTTTTTTAAAAGTTGTACTTGCCAAGTCTAACTCTCAAATCAGGAAAAGTCAGTCACAATTTTTTTTTATTTTGAAAGAAACCAAATTTATATATCTGAAACAAGCGTATCTTCTTGTAGGTGTAATCCTTTAATGAAAGGATGAATAAAAACCATCAAAAACCAAGGTTAATGTTTATGAACATTCCTTTAGAGTGCAAATAAAAGGATTCCATTTGTTTTATCAATGAGATGAGTAACATTGCTCAGTGTTTTGCAGCTTAGCTATCATTGTGGATGCAACAGTTGAATCTGGAAACGGTTTTCTAATATTTTGAAGCAAGCACGTGATATCTCTAATGGAATCCCTAAAATAGTCTTAAAATATTGTTAAAATGAAGAATCCTCCTCCAGTGTTTTCCCCAAATTTGGGGGAGGGGGGGACCTCAAATTTCAACTTCAATAACCGTATTACTGTCTGTACACTGCAGCTCTTCTCTCCACCATTAGTGGAAAAACCTCACCATTGTTACAGTTGGATTTACCCAATTGTGTTTCAGCAACTGACCGAAACATTCACTCAGTTGCTGAATGTTTTGGAAAATATTGCTCTCCTTCCATCCCAACCTGCACCCGAAATATATTTTGGAGGATCAAAGAACCTCCCAGAGCACAGATGGAAACTGCAGGAGGGAAGCATTGGAGTAGCCCCATTGGGAAAGCAAAAGTTTATCCACATAAAATTCAAAGTTGTCTATTGGGGTCTGCAGTGCTTTCAACTGGCCAACTGGTTTTTTAGTAGATCAGTTTCTAACTAGACTTCAAGACAATTTGAATTAAATATTGTGAAGATTCCATTTCTATTGCTTTCCAAAAACAAGCGTATGATTTCACAAGGGTATTACAACATTTTTAAGTGTACTGATACAGAGGGGCTCATAAATCCACAATAGTAAAATGGTGATGGAGTGGCAAGCACCAATCTATTGCTTTCAAGAAAACAGTGAAAAGTCAAATACTGAAACCTTCATAGTGCTGCTGCATGTAACAAAGGTTTCCTTCAAGAAACTGATCTATGTATCGAATTTGGTACCTAAACAGATAACAATTTAAATGACTCTTACTTCTAACAGATCTGTACCGCTTATTTTTAGATTTCTTTTAAAAAACCCATCTTTTTCTCATCCAGAACTGTGTGGTTTGTTTTTGAATTCATGGCAGGACACATGCTAATTTCACAGTTCAGTTCCTTGGGATCATAGGATGTTGGGCCGCACTTATTTCAAGCCTTGGAATCATCCTTACATTACACAGTACACATCTACCCATTTGATTACATTTTAAATGAAACAAAAATAAAATGCATTTTGGCACACAGCCCATTGTGATGCTGGCTAATACCCACAATCTCTGACCAGCATCTCATTGCTCTGTTTGCTAGGAGTGTTGTCGTGCTAAAGAGCTTAAATGCAATTTTATCACAGTGTTGGAGTGCAGTGTTTCCCATTTGGGGATTTGGGAGTTTCTTCCAGCAGCATAGTACATTGTACCTGGTAATGCTAATATTTAGTGAAATCCTTATTTCACAGTCCTATTAGTTCTCCTTTAAGAGTTGGAAAAATCTGATTAAAATAAAATTATATTTAAATTAAACAGCTTTCCTTCTTCATTCCTCAGAGTTAGAGAACCCTGACCTCACCCTTAAAAAAATCTAATGCAGTTCTTGCAGCTCTGTTGATTTTAGACATTTGATAGAAGCAAAAGGAATATAGACTCTCTCAGATACGGGAAAGGCATCCATATTGGAAGTAAAATGGACTGTTGGCATTCATGCCCTCCTACAGCAGCAACCAAACCCATGAAGTGTGCAATCCTAGTGAGAACATCACTACTCCAACAAATCCTGAGCAGAAAGAGAAAGAAAAAAAATATTATAAATTAATTAGTATTTTGAATTAAGAGTTCTTCTCAAGCTGGCTGTGGTAAATATAAAGCCAGCCAGTCTCTTAGAATAATTCTTATCCGCATTACCTGAGAAAACAGATTGTCTTTTTAAACTGACATATGCTAAAACAATACAGAAAGACAATTCACAGTTGTCAGGTTCTCAGCTAGCCAATACTACCCAGAAAGATGCATGTCACTTGCCTCATCAGAATCATCATGGTAACCAGTTTTATTGGCCCCAGGTATATCAAGTCCTTCAAAGCCATTCGCTTCTGCGTGTTGCTGCAGGACAGAATACCGGTGAACCAGAAATCTAGGAATGTGAAAAACACCAATGAAAGAACTATTGTACATTCGGTTATATCAGTTCAGACTCCTTTTAAGAAGTTAAAATAGAGATCTTTTGAAGGTCTTAATACATCGGCTGCTATTACTGATCTCAATTTTTTCAGCAAACTATTTTACGATAACAATGAGCTAAAAAAAGTGGAAGGAACCTTCAAAATGGTAGAAACTGGACCAGTGGTCAGAGAAGTTACTAAGCCTGGAAGTAATCAGTGATTCCCATTGTATCAGTGGTTCTCCAACTCTGTGATACCAAGTTCTCTCTAAATGATAAGCAATCCTCTGTCCCTACCTGATATACAACTAGACAATAAATCAAATGTTTCAGTGATTGGTGAATGATTCTGACAGATGGCCAAATCTGATCTGAGCTTTACTCCTGCTCTGGGTGAACCTCTTGTGGGTTTGCCCAGGCAAACAGAAATGAATGTTGTCACTGCTCTGATTTTGCCTATGCAAGCCTTTCAACTTAAAAAAAGAAATATCTCTCTCCCCCCACCAGCTGCTCATGATGCTCAATGCCCCC